>NKZN01001737.1:0-11347 GCA_002374485.1 Metschnikowia santaceciliae
AGAGACTCTGAGGAGGGAGACTCTGAGGAAGACGGAGAGACTCTGAGGAGGGAGATTCCAAGGAAGACGGAGAGACTCTAAGGAAGATGAAGAGACTTTGAGGAAGACGGAGAGACTCTAAGGAAGACAGAGAGACTCTAAGGAAGACAGAGAGACTCTAAGGAGGGAGACTCTGAGTACGACAATGGATTCCACGGCTCCAGTTGAAATAATAAGAGCCAAGTGGTGAATAGCCATGAGGATATCCATGAAAAAGGTCAATCCGTGATAGAGGAAAGCGCCCAAAGAATAGTTTTCGACTAGACTAAGACAGTTGGTTACGACCTCCATGTGAGATTCCGGTTACATCAGGTACTCTGTTTACTATGTTTTGTGGTTGATGATTCCTCCTAGAGGAACCGTCGCACCTTATACAGACTAGTCTGTCATAGGAAAATAGAGGTCGTAACGAGGGCCAAAGGAATCGCTTAACCTCTGGTCAACCAGTACAGGGTTCAACAACCACATAGGTAGTTAACTATATGGTTGTAGTATATGGTTGTAGTATATGGTTGTAGTATATTGTAGCTCTCAATCAATTTGTTTCGATTTTCCACCCGGCCATTCGAGTGCTGGGCTACTCCAAAAGCCTTTTGCCGGGTGGAAAATCGAAACAAATTGATTGACAGCTACCTTCGTTTTGACATGCAAAACAACCAAGACTGGCCGTCTCTCCTAGCCGTGGGAGAGTATGTGGTCAATGCTCAACCGTCTACATCGCTTAAGGGAAATCGCCCTTCGAATTGGATCCTGGATATGTTCCGTCATCACCGTTACATTTCGACTTCCCGGTCAACCTCTTCGAGGAATTCGGGATAACGACGGTAGAGATACCTAAGATGTTGGAAGACAACAATGGGGTTGTATTGGCGATCAATGGAACGGGTTTTGTCCAAAGCAAAAACAAGCATGTGGACATTAAGGAAAACATGTTCAGGACAGGGTGAAAAGGGGTGAGGCTGCCGTCGAATACATCTCTACGGAAAATAATATCGCCGACGCTCTAACCAAACCCGTACAGTCCAATGCTTTCCAAAGACATCTACCTTCCCTAGGTTTTGACATCAACCACCATATTCGGTCAATCACCATGGAAGAAAACAACAACGAATCACGAAACTTGAGTGACGTGATTCAGGGGAGTGTCAACGAGTACCTAGCGAGAATTGATGCAGGGTACTTGGTGGATATGTTGTATGCCGAAATGACGTACTATGTGCAGGCCCCGGGTGGGTGAAAAGCTTTCAACCTCGCACCTCACTAAGACTTTGGTCTTGTAAGGTACAACCAATACACTAAACTAGGAAGGATAAACCTTGAATAGGCACTGTTTCCCCTTGAAATACCTTTAAATATACCCTCAAATATTCCCCTCAAATAAAATCCTCTATGGTTCGTTTGCGTAGAGACAGTTAAGAATCTCCATGAACCTTCCCCTTCATTCGAAAAATTGAGGAAAAAAAAATGGGATCAACAATAAGGAAGGGGGGCCCTATTTATATATACAAAAATGGGTGGCAAAAAAGTGGGGAGAGCCAAAAGTGGGGATTGTGCATGGCTGCAATTCTGGAGTCTGCGATATATATAAGGACCTCGCGCACTCATCCCTTCCCTAATATCTCGTGTATCCCACATATCCTCATATATTACACATATTAATACATTATGAATTTTTTTTAATAAACACATTTCCAAGCTCCGGGAATTGTTGATACCATGTTACGATCCTGATATACTGGGATGTATGTTTTGTTGATGCTGTAGATTACTTAATCACACGGTTTCAGAGAAGGTTGCAAGAAAAATCATAGTCTTTCAAACCAAAAGGCTTAATATAGAATTCAATATTTTGAAATCTTAAATCTGGACGATTGCCTCATATGGTACTACATTTGATGTACTACATTTGGCACAAAAGTCTTGCAGTATTAATCAAGGGTGGAAACGGACGGAACTGAACTGAACTGAACTGAACTGAACTGAACTGAACTGAACTGAACTGATTTCCTTGTTTTCCTATATACAACAACTTGTTAGGAGTTATGCAATCATGCATATTGTATTGGTTTGTTTAATTTTGCTAGTGTGGTTTGAATCGTTTTGCCGCGCTGGTTTGAACCATTCTGTCGTGCTGGTTTGAATGGTTTTGAAAAAAATTGTATCAAGATATACCAAAACATAAGTTGAAAGTATCAGGGTTTCCAACAGCGTATTGAATCGAGGGGGTGCCTGATATCTTGCACTCTTCCCAAATGATTGCAGCAATGAAGCATTCAAAAAAATGTGTCGAATCTTGTCCAAAATTGCAGTGGAATAAGGCATACCACAAAGAGGACAACTGGATGTTGGAAAAATGTGTTGGAGATCCTTTCCAAGATGAAATAATTGAACATAGTCATAAGGATGATGATCAAGAACACTTCATCCAGTATCTCGGCCAATCTCTTGTGCTTGCAAGTTCTTTGATGGTAACACTGGTCACAAAGTGATGATAACAGGCCTTTGTTTGCTTGCCTCGATTCTTAAAAAGAGCGACAGTGAACATTCGGTCTCACCGACGCTCTTTATAACGTAAGGGAGTGTCCTTATAAGGTTCTTGAACACTCTGAATGAGGTCCTTTCTCAGTTTTAAGACATAGGCACCTCGTTACTCTGCATAATCTTCCCCTTGATGTTCCGCTGATCCTGAGAACTTCTCAGCTCGTCGAATCGTTTTGGTAATTTGGAAAGAAGCAACCAAATAGTCTCTGGCATAGTCCGAAAGGCCTTTCAGGATGGAAGACATGTTTTCACGAAAGTATGCTTTCTTATACTGGGAGTCCTTTTCAATTTCGGTCAAATAAGCCCACCACATGGAGCTTCTGACTTGTTCTCCCTGAAGAAGACTCTGACTTGTTCTCCCTGAAGAAGACTCTGAATAAATGGCTTCTTCAAATGAAGTATAAAGGATACCGGCCTTCCCAATCAACCGCACTTAAATGCCACCTGAATAACCAATTCCATATCCACATCAGTACCCAAATTATTAATCAGACCAGTTAAACACTGCCTATACTTTGGCCAAGCCTAAAATTCAGACTCTAAGTATTAGCCATAATAAATAGTACAAATATAATGGTGTTCAATAGTGTTGGCAGAGCTTGCTGATAAGGTGGTATTGACATAATATTAATTTATAGTGATATTGATATTGATAAACTGGTATAGTCTAGAACTTTATAGTTTATTGGCTTAGAGTGCGGCTTAAACCTATCTTATGACTAAGACTTATAAGCTCATAGCATAGCATTAATACTATCTATAGGACTTATGAACTGGGTACCTAGGACTTATATACTCAGACTTATATACTCAGACTTATAGACTCAGACTTATAGACTCAGACTTATAGTGTTAGAACCGTCATGGGTAGACTCACTACCCATCGGTATTTTTAGAGCCTACGGAAGTTGACTAGTCATCTACTCACCACCGAGAACGACTACTCGTTTTTCTTAGCCGTTTTTCTTAGCCGTTTTTCTTAGCCGTTTCTTTTGGCACCGGGTGACCGATTAGTCATTCCATCGCATCGGCTCATCTCATCACCCTTTTTGTTACTTAAATAGCTCAGGTTACCCTTCTGAGGAACCATCATCCCAAACATAGTAAACAGAGTACCTGACGTAAACCGGAATCTAGCGTATAGACTCAGACTCAGACTCAGACTCAGACTCAGACTCATAGTAATATAGGATACATTAATGAGGCAGTCTCTAGATCTGTATCTTCTCAGTCGCTTTATGCATCATCGACCAGGAAAGACCGTCATGTCGTCATGTGAATCGTCAGTATTGTGTAGTGGATTATAGTGGATTATTGTTCTGTTGGAGTAGAGTGTGCCTAATCAGACATGGATACACCACTCTGTTTACTATGCTTATTTTTTGTTGATGGTTCTCCAGAGAGGAATTGGTTACTTAGAGAAAAATTGGTTACTTAGAGAAAAATTGGTTACTTAGAGAAAAATTGGTTACTTAGAGAAAAATTGGTTACTTAGAGAAAAATTGGCTACTTAGAGAAAAATTGGTTACTTAGAGAAAAATTGGTTACTTAGAGAAAAATTGGTTACTTAGAGAAAAATTGGTTACTTAGAGAAAAATTGGTTACTTAGAGAAAAATTGGCTACTTAGAGAAAAATTGGTTACTTAGAGAAAAATTGGTTACTTAGAGAAAAATTGGTTACTTAGAGAAAAATTGGTTACTTAGAGAAAAATTGGTTACTTAGAGAAAAATTGGCTACTTAGAGAAAAATTGGTTACTTAGAGAAAAATTGGTTACTTAGAGAAAAATTGGTTACTTAGAGAAAAATTGGTTACTTAGAGAAAAATTGGTTACTTAGAGAAAAATTGGCTACTTAGAGAAAAATTGGTTACTTAGAGAAAAATTGGTTACTTAGAGAAAAATTGGTTACTTAGAGAAAAATTGGTTACTTAGAGAAAAATTGGTTACTTAGAGAAAAATTGGCTACTTAGAGAAAAATTGGTTACTTAGAGAAAAATTGGTTACTTAGAGAAAAATTGGTTACTTAGAGAAAAATTGGCTACTTAGAGAGAAAAATTGGCTACTTAAATAGTTAAAAACGGCTTCGCATATTCAACCGGGTGTTACTAGGTGCAAAGGGAGAAAACTCTCATATTCTGCCCTGGTACCTCATACAATGATGGTAGAAGAGCAGCGTTATGGGATGGTCATTGTTAGGATTAGACAGTGTAGCATCAAAACATTCCAAGAGATAGAGAACTATCGAAGGTGGATTTAACATATAGTGTAGTATAGTAGTGTAGTGAGTATAGTAGTGTAGTGAGTATAGTAGTGTAGTGAGTATAGTAGTGTAGTGAGTATAGTAGTGTAGTGAGTATTGTTAGATTCGTGTTACCTTAGGTATTCCGTTTGCTGTGGTCATTCGCCAATGGTTTCCAGAGAGAGGCTTGGCTACTTAGAGAGGCTTGGACGGGTATGACCGCAGGGTCGCCTGGTCAACTGTCGTTGGTAGGTGCTGGCCTTAGTGGCTGACTACCAACTTATCTGTAATCGTAGTCTCAAATAACAGGCGGGTCGTAAAAGACACACCTCAATCTAACAGGTTGAGTATAGTATATTATAGTACAGTAGTAAGTAATGAGTAGTGGTTCATCACGTGATGTTGTATCACGCGTTGTCAGCACGTGCTCACGCACGTGACAGAACACTTACATCAACGCACACCCAAAACCATTCCCCTCTATGACAGACGATCACGACCAAAATGAACACCACGGGCAAGCCATCTCGTGGTCCAAAAATGGCTTCATCTGCTATGCAGCGGATCCTGCACAAGGTCACAACCTCAAAATGTCTTTCATTGAAAACACAAACGGCACCGACTGGCAGATTGCCCCACCCCATGAACTTTCCATCAAGCCGCTGGAAAGTAGTGCGCCGCCTAACCTCCACACGGTGCAGTGGAGTAATCTTCTGACGGATTTGGCGATTTTGGACGAATACGGTAACTTCTACATTCTTTTGGCGGGCGTCGGACTTCTAAGGCCGAAGAAAAGGGACGACCCCAAGGATTCAAAGGACCCTGCATCCAGAGATCCCACCACTAGAGAAAAGAATGAAAAGGAAAATAGTCGGCCTGGCACCAGGGAAAAAAACGATGGTTCTAGATCCAGTGGCAAGGAAAAAAGCGACAAGGATGGTTCTAGATCCAGCATTAGAGAAAAAAGCGACAAGGACAGTAAAAAGACCGATCTGGAGAAAAGTGATGTTTCTGAAAATACCCGGGACTCCGGCCTGCAGAATGCAGGCTTTGGGCGGGATTCAAAGCCCGAAACCAAGGACGAAGACGGACCTCTGTACGAACTCACCTCGTATAACCATATCGAAATGATCTACCGGGATATACGGCCCGGAGACGGCGGCGGCCATGGTCCCGGGGTGGCGTTCCGCTGGCTCGGCATTGAAAAGCCCCAGATCATTAACAAGCCGGCCCATCTTTCTCCCGACGGCAGGCACTATGTCTATGGTGTGCAACTGCATCAGGCCACATTGGCTGCTCACCCTATAATTACGAAACAGGCATGCGTGGTGGTCCGCCAAGATGGTAGCGTGGTGCTTTATTACCAGGGCGAGCATAAGGTGGAGTACCATAAGATGGAGGCCAGTTTGACTCCTATGACCGGGTCTAGCATGTACTTGACGCATGCTAGCGTGGGATTTTCGGGCGATAAGAAGATCTGTATCACGTGCTACGACGCTGCCTCGTCCCGCCTTTACTGTTACCTTGTTTCCATTGATTGGGGCTTTTTAACGGAACTGGCGGCCCGACAGAGATCCGACCCGCACTATCATACGCCCAAGGACAAGCAAATCCCGCCCAAACTTTCCGTAGAGTTGATACATGAGATGAAACCAATGGCTCGGGCTCAGGGGGAAGCGGAGAAAACTGAAGGGGGCGAAAGAGGCGGTTTTGCGGGAAAAATCCCGGCTTCGGCGGCTCTGTGGACACTTATATCCATAGATTCCATCTCGCCATGCCATGAGGCGGGCCTGGAGCTCCATGTTTTGGTTTCGTATGAAATCGTCGACGAAAAACGCCACATTTCGTATGTGGTGCAGAGGTTTACGGTCAAGGACGTGCGGGAGCTGCTCAGTGGCCCGTTTGCAGGCAAGGAAGCGGCCAAAGGCGCTTTTTTCTTGGAGTTCCAGGACACTCTTTCTGTGGGGCAGAAGTTGAAGGCCATCAAGACTGCACTTGGCGAGACCATAGTGTTGTTGGTGCATGAAGATGGTAGTGTGAAGCCCATCTCCCGGAAAACGTGGCGTGTGATTGGCAAGGATCTCAAGGATGGGGAGAGGAAAGTCATTGAGTCAATCTTGGACTGTGGGTTCCGGTTTCCCCGGCTTTCCGTTTCCGGCCCGTTTCTTTTCGCCGTGTCTCCTAACATGGCCTGCGTGGTATATGCCGAAACGGGAAAGCCGCTTGAAATGGCGGTTTTGGAGAGCCATATAAGCGAAACAAATGGAAAATTGGAAGAAGCGATGAAAATTGAGCCGGGAAAAGTTGATTCTAAAGCTACCTTTGACGCAAGGAAGGAGCTCTTGACTGCAGTTGCCTACAGCCACACACATGCACATGCATGCTACTCCAACCTGTGTCTGGACGACTTAATGGCACTTGTCAAGGTGGAATACGACCGAATGCAAGATGGACCGGCACGAAGACAACTAGTTCGACATATACTCAGCGAACTGCACAGTGCCATCAATTTCCAGCTCAATTCGTTTGGAAAAGAGTCCGTGGATAAACTCCTCTCCAATCCGCCGCTTCAGAAGTTGCTCCTGTTCCAGTTGGTGTTGAGCAACTTGACTGGCATGAGGATGGCCGGAGACATCGCCTGGATTGTGCTCAATCTCCGCTCTACCAGTTTTGGTATCATGTTCTCCCTCTCCAGCATCTACAGACAGATTTCCAAGAAAAAGCCCGCCCAGGATACTCATGCCGACTCGGTTCTCCGGGCAGAGTGCATAGTGTCGCTTGTGGGCAACGTCAAGTGGCTCATTGATTTGATTATCTATTTGAACCAAGAGCTCTTGCAACTATGGTATAGTCGGTCCAATCCGCAGGATCTGGTGGTTTCTACCGACAATTCTATTGCGTTGCCCATTATCTTGAGCAAAGTGCCCCGGCTCTTCCTCATGTATGCGCTTTCGTCGATTGGAAAAACGCAGGAGATCCTTAAAAAACTCCATAAGGATTTGTCCGATAGCAACAAGCTATATGTGCCGATGAAGGAGGCGTTGGAACGGTTTTTCAGCACGTCCAACCTGTCACCATTGAAACTTTCGGTGTTTGAGACGTTTCTCCGGGAATGTGAGACCCATATTGCCAAGGACCCGGAATGCATACTTAACAGAAAGGAATTGCTGTTAGAAGCAGAGAAGAAGCTTCTTTGTTATGGCGAGGTTGCGGAGCCGCTCCGAAAGATGGCATTTTCCATAGTGGACCGTCATATGGCCGCTTTTTCACGGGACCCACGGCTCCTGGATCTTTATTTCTACGATAACAGGTGGATTGACGTTGGAGTAGCGAAAAAACGGCGGAAAACCGAGCAATTGGCCAAATTTGATGAGCACGGACTCAACATCGATGGAGTCGGGTCAAAATTCGGTGAAAAAAGAACCAAAATTGATGGAAGTGGACCAAATCTTGGTGACAAAAGACCGAGAAATGATGGGGAACCTGAGAATGACCTTAAAGCTTCCACGGTGATCCGGTTCCGGTACTCCAGGACAGAAGCCATCGATGCCCTTCGCAAGATCTTCATCAGTTGCGGACCCTCCATCTCATGCAGTGGGAATGCCTCCTTGGGCAACGGCTACACTTCCAGCAACAAAATCCGCAAGTGTGTACGGTGCAGGTCAGTCTCATTGGTTTCAGACCCCTTGGTCTTTGAATCCTCCAACGCCATAGGACTTTGGACAATGGTGTTCCAGCGCACATGCATCTGCGGCTCCGCATGGGTCAACTGTGAAAGTGGGGTCTAGAGAGAGGAGGAGAGAAGAGGAGAGAACTGGAAACTTCACGCTCATTTATAGAGTGACTTTGTTGAATCTTGTGTGATCTATTTCAAACCACGAAATAGAGATAAACAATCACAGGCTCAGCATCAACTCCATTTATCTAGATCAAATGAGAACAATGGACGATGTGTGTATGCTTAGGACCACAATCTCGCTTCTCATAGACTTCCAAGGACCAGCCCCCTCCAAAGTACCAGGAAAAGGACCAGGAAAAGGACCAGGAAAAGGACCAGGAAAAGGACCAGGAAGAGAACCAAAGAACCAAAGAACCAAAGAACAAAGCAAGAGATAAAGAAGAATGAGAAGAGGAGAAAAGGAGAAAAGGAGAAAAATGAAGAAAGAAAAAAAATTCTTGGGGGGATTAAAGAAAAGGGAACTAGACGAAAAAAACAGACATTTGGATACTTGGAGTGCGTTCGGTATACATGTTTGACTACTAAAAAAAAGACCCAGAAGCTCAATCAGGAACTATAGTTCGCGGCCAAGCTCGCGGCCAAGGACGTGGACTCCGCCCATGTTTTGCCGGGTTCTCTGTAAATGGGTCTCTTATTGACAAGGATTTCACATTCCCCATCAAAGCCCTTCAAGAAGGTCTTCAGGTACTCAGCAATAGACTGTCCGGACAACTCAAGAATACAATGGTTTTTCTGGAGCTCCTCTGGTCCCATGAGAGGTCCACAGCTGCACGACGACTTTTTAGGAGTCATGCATTCGGCTCTGGACTCGTACCTCAGCTTGAACTCCACAAACGTCAATTTTGTGTAATCATCTCGAAATAACTTCCAACAGTTTCCATGCACATAGCTTACGAAGCTATGGTTTTTGTACCTGGACGCCAAGAATTCAGGGCCCAAGTGGTGAATAGTGTCGCCGTTAAATTGGCCGGAGAACCGAGGCTTATATGAAGGCAAGAGATAGAGTTCCACGTTGGGGCAATAGGTCGAGGCCTCACTGGGTTGGTGGATGACATAACTTCCTGCATTACTCAAACCACAAGCCCGGAAAACTCCATGGACCTTTCCATTTTTGTCGATTTGGAAATCTGCAGGTTCAGTATGATTTCCAAAGGATAAAATGTTGTGGTGGAAACCCACTGGCTGTCCAGCCATTTTTCCCTCAGTTAACGTGATTCGGGTTCCAACAAGCGAGAAATTCTGGGTAGAAACTTCAAAAACATCAAAATACGGCACATAGATCCTTTTGTCTCTGTGTATGATACTTGTGGTGGAAAGCGGAATATATTCTTTTTCGAATTTAATGTAAAAGGCAACATCCGAGAGGTTGGCGGAGATGGATAAGGTCGGAACCGAATTCTGGGAGGTTAAATTGGATGAACTGGTGGAGTTTTTGGGATTCACTTTCAGGTTTAGGGTGTTCAAGTCCAGATTCAAGTCCAGATGTGGAACCAGAGTTAAATTCAAAGGGGCCGTTTTTGTTTGGCCTGGGTCTGGTTCGGTCATGTTCAAAGGTGAAGCATTTGCCCAGCCTGAGGAGGCCAAAGAAAGGAGGAGGAAGGGAGTAAATCTCATGATGATTCCAAAAGAAGTGATTCAATTTAGAAAGGGTATTTCAGCTTCAGTTCCAGCTCCAGCTCCTTTTATATGACGATGTGTGCATCCCAGCCCCAAGATAGGATACCAGAAAAGGAGACCTAGTGAATTGCGTGCAATGATTTGTGAGCAGCATGGAACAGGATAATGGGTCAGAATAATGGGTCAAAAACAATGAGTAAAGATAATGGAAAGAATGACCAGAACAGATCTCGATGGAAGAAATACATGACCAGTGAAAGTCTATTGAGCAATGGGTCATTTCGGAACGTGATGGAGTCTAAGAGTCCAGCGTTCAGGAACTGTTGATTATTTATTACCATTAGTGATCGAAGTATTTCAAGGGCCAAAACCAGGATTATCAGATTTAAGTGGATCTAGAAATGGTTCAAGAAATGGTTCAAGAATGGTTCAAGAATGGTTCAAGAATGGTTCAAGAATGGTTCAAGAATGGTTCAAGAATGGTTCAAGAATGGTTAGGTCTGGAAATGTGAATCTGCAATGAAATGGTCTGGAAATGGTTTGGTCTTGAAATATCTCAAATGTCTTGGCTGACAATGGTTTGCAATGGTTGACCATTATGGTATAACGGATTCTCCCGATTAATGTACAGGAAGAAAGAATCCTACAATGGCTCAAGGTCATGTAATGACATAGTTTATTAAAGAGTGCGTGCGCTGAACAAGAGTCTATATTTTCTCGTCACTCTCGTCACTCTCGAGATGAACAGCGGGAGGTTCTGGATGAACAGCTGGTGCTGGATGAATACGCAGAGGTTCTGGCCCACTGTGGAGTACACTATCTACTACACTAATTCATGGCTCATCCATTCAACAGTAGCCATGAATTAGTGGTGTGAAAAGAGGTTCCAAGGTTATGTAGTGCAGATAAGAGTATTAGGTTTATGTTAGGTACGGAAGGTTTTCAATGCCAAGTAAGTTCAATGATAGTTACTACTATTATAGAGTAGTATTACAGACTACAGACTACAGACTACTACAGACTACAGGCTACTACAGACTACAGACCACTACAGACTACTACAGACCACTACAGACTACTACAGACTGTTGAGAGTTTCCAAAGACTCTCTGGTAAGTTGGAATTGTTATGACGTTGGCCTCCAATAACTCTCTCAAGTACGGTGTTTCAGG
>NKZN01001738.1:0-17145 GCA_002374485.1 Metschnikowia santaceciliae
GACTGAGAGGCTTCATAATACCTTGATAGGCCGGGCCCTGCCTATGGTGGATCTAACAGCATCAATGTGATGTAATCACCTTGCAATGTTGTGTAACCATTTCCCACCACAATGTTCATACCACGAAATGTCTTGGCTTCTCCTAATTTTTCCTTTGAAAGCTGCTGCTTAGCATTTCCTTTGTTGTCGTCACCTCAGTTGAGCTGTTACCAATAACCAATAGACCATCCACATATAATGCTATTAGTACCAAGGATGACCTTGTTTTCTTCAGATGAATGCATGTTTCATCGGTAGCTCGTTTGAATCCCATCTTGCTGATTTCTTGATTTATCACTTGGCTTCTAGCCAGCCTTCTAGTCAGGCTTACTCAGGCTTCTAATCAGCCTCCTAATCAGGCTTACTCAGGCTTACCCAGGCTTACTCAGGCTTACCCAGGCTTACCCAGGCTTACCCAGGCTTACTCAGGCTTACTCAGGCTTACCCAGGCTTACTCAGCCGTCTACTCAGTCTTCTAATAAGCCGTCTACTCAGGCTATTAATCAGCCTTCTAGCCAGTCTTCTACTCAGCCTTCTAGCCAGTCTTCTACTCAGCCGTCTACTCAGCCGTCTACTCAGCCGTCTACTCAGTCTTCTACTCAGCCTTCATGTACGGAGTACTAGGAAGAACTGTGGTGAGTACATCAATGATCGCTAAGGAGTTGTTCCGCAGCGATCTCGGCTCTTGAAGTAGCTCAGATCTCACTTGAGGAATCATCGACGAATAAAGATAACTTGGTACTTAACGTTATAACAAGAACCTAACACTAATACTGTACTAATACAGTTCTTTATACTGTACTAATACTGTTGTTAATGCTGTTTGTTAGATTTCATATGGCTAGATATGGAGTGCTCTACGCATATAAGAATTGAGCTCAAGTATCCAGTTGATCGGAGTTTGCTGTTATCAAGCTCCTTTTCCTTTCCAATTCGTCGGTACTACGCCCTTTGATTACTCTTTTGCAGAATATTTAAAGATGGCCAATTCGTCTTCTTTAGGAATCATCAACGAAAATAGTTTCGATTACCCCTAAATGTACTAAACATAACACTGTTTTATAGTGTTCGTTATAGTGTTCTTTATAGTGTTCTTTATACTGGTGTTAATCCTTTTGAATGCTGTACTAACTCGTACTAATTTTTAATAATATCTGACATACCTCAGACGGGGCGGAGGATTCAATGGCGGGTGTAGAATGGCAGTATGTACAGTGTTTTTCAAGACGATTCAAACCAACGCGGCAAAACGATTCAAACCACACTAGCAAAATTAAACAAACCAATACAATATGAATGATTACATAACTCCTAACAAGTTATTGTATATAGGATAACAAGGAAACCTGTTCAGTTCTGTTCAGTTCAGTTCAGTTCCATCCGTTTTTCTCCCTTGATTAATACGGCAAGACTCTTATCCCAAATGTACTACATATGAAGCAATCGTCCAGATTTAAGGGGTGATTCCAGAATATTGAATTCTAATGAAAGTTGGTGTGAAACATTACGCCATTCCATTTGCTTTGAAAGACTGTGCGAAGGGGTACGAACCTTTTTGAATGATTGGTTTGTTGAATTTTTTGAATGATTGGTTTGTTGAATTTTGCCAAAGTGGTCCGAAACATTTTGCCACGCTGCTTGAATAGTTTTAAAAAACACTGTAGCTCAGGATGAATACAGTGTTATTCGAAACGATTCAGACCAGCGCGACAAAACGATTCAGACCTACGCGACAGAATGTTTCAAACCAATAAGACAGAATGGTTCAAACCAACTTTTATTAGAACTCAGTATTCTGTAATCTTAAATCTGGAGGATTGCCTCTTATATACTACATTTGGGAGTCTTGCAATACCAATCAAGGGTGAAATACGGACGGAACTTAACTGGTTTCATTATTATCCTGTATACAACAACTTGTCCCTTTGGTTTGAAAGGCTATGCGAGGGGTACGAAACATTTTGTCGCTTTAGTTTGAATCATTTTGTCGCACTGGTTTGAATAATTTTGAAAAACACTGTACCGCAGTTTTTCTGAGCACTTTTCTGAGCACTTTTCTGGGCATTTTTCTGGGCATATTTCTGAGCACGGGGAGACATTCGCACTCAAGAGACCAGAGACTCTGGGGACTTTGGGTTTTGGGACTTTGGGACTTTGGGTTTGGGACTTTGGGTTTGGGCCGCGAAGAAGATTGTTGGTGGCGCGTTTGAACGCCCGCGTAGAAATGCCCTCAGTCCAAATGTCCCCAATTTAATGCATTTGAACCAACGCCCTTGGCTTTAAAAAACCCTCCCAAAGTAATAGCGTAAAAATTTAATATGAAATAATTAACTCGATTGCGCTAAAGGTTGTGCATTTAGACTGCATTGGGGAATCTGGACGGTGGTGTACGGGTCTGTGTGGTGCACTGGTGTCGGGTGTTGAATGTCGGGTGTCGGGTGTCGGGTGTCGGGTGTCGGGTGTCGGGTGCACTGGTGTATATGTACTGATGTATTCTTGATGTCGCGTGTATGCATGTCGAGTGTTTATTCCGAATCCGAGGGCACAGTCGGTCACGTGATCTAGCCCTCATCTCTCTCTCTCTAATCCAACGGAGGTCGTGCGCGCACCAGTCGCGGCCCATATAAAAAGCGCCAATTCCCATAATTTTAAACAACTATCCCACCGCGTACTTTTCCTCCGCCCTGGCGTATTCGTTTACTCCAGTCTAAAGTGGCACCGGAAGCTCTTTCGCTCGTGGGAAAGCAACTGTTCATCTCCACCCTGTGCGACGTGCCCTCGGGCCTCGGTTGTCTCACGGGACTATTAACATGATCAACATCTGTATTCATTAGATCGATATCTAGATTCTCATAGTGCCAATGACAAACAAAGAAAACAAAACCAAATAGCAAGCAAAGAAAAGAAAAGAAAAGAAAAGAAAAAAAAAAAAAAATCACTAAAAACCTAGTGCTTGAATCTAGCTGTAGTATATGTAGTCATACCTATTACAGAATTGGTAGAATCACTAGAAAGTGAATTCTGGTGTACCTTTATTGTTCTAAAGTGAAATCGTACATATAGAGTTATCTTTCGATACTGGAACAACCGTTTTCAAACGCAAATTCCATATATCAAGGTATATTTCTGGTGCTTCTAAGGATTTGGACTGGTTTTTCTATAAACTTGCGTGCCTGTGTGTGCGCCGCGCGATAACGCACTCCGTATCGCGATAACTAAACATAATAATCGAATGACTACCGCACTTCACGTCGTTCTTACCATTCCCCCTTCAATTCCCCCTTCAATTTCATTCCCCAATTTCATTCCCCAATTTCATTCCCCAATTTCATTCCCCAATTTCATTCCCCAATTTCATTCCCCAATTTCCTCCACCAATCATATTCCCTACTTGATTTCCCTACTTGATTTCCCCAATTGATTTCCCTACTTGATTACTATCCAATTCCACTACTCCACTATTCCATTATTTCTTACTCACTGACTACTGATTACAGAAGATTGTTACTCACAAAGAAAGCTACTATTTGCAGTTCACAGCCGCCAGCCACCAGCCGTTATTAAGAGATAAATATACCTGATCACACCGATTCTTGAATCAGATCATTATAAGGTCTTTCGATCTACCGCTTACTATAAAAAAGGGTCTCCTCTCGGTATATTGGAGCAGTCCACTTTTTTCCCTGTCAATCCAAGTTCTTTCAGGTTCTTTTACGTTCAATTGTTCGTTTCAAGCTCGTTTCAAGTTCGTTTCAAGTTCGTTTCAAGTTCGTTTCAAGTTCGTTTCAAGTTCGTTTCAAGTTCGTCTCAAGTTCGTCTCAAGTTCGTCTCAAGTTCGTTTCAGATCCGTCTGCCTGGTTCAGATCGTTTGACGCTATTTAAACTTGTTACAGTCTGTTTCAAACTCAATCCACCGTTTGAACTTGCTCAGTTCCACTTGCATCTGATTCAAGCCATTTCAAATTCAATTCATCTTTCCAACTCGCCTCATTGTTCCAGAATTATTTTAAACCGTTTCAGGCTAGCTTCATTGTTTCATCGTCGTTTCATCGTCGTTTCATCGTCGTTTCATCGCCCACTCCATTAGTTCTCTAGATTCACCAGAATGTCGAAATTACGCAAAGTGTATGTCTTTTTCCACTAACCCCCGTGCTTTACTAACCATAGTCTTACCAACCCCATAGTTGGCCAGAGGCCAAATGCGCCGCTAGAAACCTGGAATCGGCTCAAAAAGGCCACGGCGGACATACGCGGCAAGGGTGGCGAAAACGCCGTTTTGGAGCAGGAAACCCCGCTCAATTTGGTGGAAAACGGGCCCAATGGCGAGATTCTCCTCTGGTGTGCGTCCTCCAAAGTATGTCAAGTTTGGGATTGGGGCCACGTGGAGTCCCAGGTGGAAATCCCTTCAAATGAACGACCAAACACTCAGGCACCCTATGAACCATCGGTCTTTACTGTTCCGTCAAGCAGCTTTTTGGAGGAGTACACGGGGGACTCGCTCAATATGGTGAGTTCCTTTTCAACAGGCCCCGGGCATGTGTTGGCCATGGCCGTTTTTCCCTGTTCGTTTGCCAATTTATTGGTGTTTCTACAACAACTTCCGTCAGGCGAAAGAGTACTCAAGGTGTACCATGGCAAGGAGTTCCAGGTATTCTCGCTAATTGAGCCGTTGACCGAGGGAAAACTCCATATGAAGGTCTCTCAGGAGTACTTGATTGTGTCTAGTTCCAAGGGCTACCTTAACATAATAAAGGGCGGAGATGCCAAGAACTATGTCCAAAATTTCAATGGGGAGCCGTTTTTGGCCCTAGACCACTGCACGCGGCCCGTGGTGGTGCATGATGGCTTGGACGAGACCAAAATCCAGGGTGCTTTTGTCAAAACCCTGGTTGTTGGCCTGTTACCCATCTACGACATCGTGGGCTCATGGTTGGTATATTCACCTACACCCGTGGAATGCAACTACTTCAAGAAACTCCAGCAATCAAAGCTTAACGTGCCGAAAAGAGCTAGATCCAATGGATACACACCCATGAAGCTACCGTCCAATGGGCCTCTTCTAGCACGTGTTCTCTCTGCTCTTTCCAGCTCCGCAGCAGATACCTTGGTGAGTCTTTCTGATTTCAGTACTCGGGCAGTCAAGAAGTCCAAGGATCTTATTGAAAAGGATATCTCGCTTAAGTCCGTCAGCAGCTCTATTGGTAACTCCATCTACTCCACAGCCAGTGCAGTATACTCCAACTCCAGCAAATTAGTGAAGACCGGAGCAGAGGCTCACGTGATCAAGATCTTGGATCTTTCCAGTGGAAACACCATTGCCTTATTCAAGGCCCCCGGAGGAGTGTCTCATCTTTCACTCAATGAATACGACCTCCACTTGGCCCAGGCAAATGCCAGGGGCGATACAATCTACCTCTGGGATCTTTATAAGCTCCCCAAAGAGGTATCGCTAGTGGGCAGTTTCCAGAGGGGAAAAACAAGTGCCCGGATCCGGGAAATGATCTGGTTCATGAGCAATACCTCGGAACCCAATGAGGGTACCATAGTCAGCAACTTTGGCTTGGGGTGTATCACGGAGCGGTCGGGGTCTATCCATTGGTTCCACATCAATTACTTATTCAGTGGTAAGGATGGAGAAAATTATCCCAACATCAGCCAAAGCAATGGGCGCAAGTCCAAGAGCCATGGCCACCACAATATGCAGAATATCACCAGCTTGCATACGCAAAAGAGTGACCAGTTCCTCAATATCTGGACTCTACCTTCTTTGGGCGCAGAGAAGTTCATGAAGCTTCCATCCTATGCGAATGTGTCCGATGACGTCAAGCGCAGCGACTTCAAGAACCCATACATACGAGACGAGTTTTCCCGTTTGAACCAGCTTGCTTATGTGGATGGAGATATGAATCTCCGCTTGATCTCCACCATAAATGGAAAGCACAACTTTAAGTATGTCTTGCCAAAGGAAGTAAGAGAGGAAAATGACGGAAGACATGACGGGAAAAATAACAGAAGGTATGAAAGATGGCATGATGGAAGGTACGGCCCGTTGCTGTACCGGAACGAGACTCAGAAGTTTCAATACCCAGAGAATCCCATCTCGCAGGCCGAGATCGAGACGTGTGAGCCATATGTCCCCTTCATCCAAAACCAGAACTGTAACATTGCAGTGTACGACTTTGGCGACTCTGAAGGTGAAGAAGATGGTGTTAATGAAAACACCAAGTTCTGGGACCACTTTACTGTGTTTGGAGGTGACATTGGTCATGTGACACGAGACTTCCATTCCGTCAGCCATGGTCCTTTGGTTCCCAAAGTCCAGGGATAAATCTTCATTCATTCGTCTGCTCCTTGCCATGTCCATTTGTCCATTGAGATATTCGTCTGTTTATGGCCATGTCCATCTGTTCATTGAGATATTCGTCTGTTTATGTTCATGCCCATGTCCGAACGAGGAGTACTTGACCTAGTTGAGACGTTTAGGAGCGTGGAGAAGCAAGATCAATGAGTTTTTGGAGATCGTCAGTACTGGTGCTCTGCTGGAGTTTTCCAGAATGTTGTTGCCCAAGATCTGTCACTGATGGCAGGCTCTTGATCATTTGTTCATTTCCATATCAAATGTGCATCCATTCATCCTAAGTCCAACATGGGCCATGATTCATTTATATGTTCATTGTCCAAGTGTCCTTTGCTCATCTGTTTATCCTGGGATCATGCAGTTCAACTGGCCAACTGTCCATGTTTATGTGTTTAAGTTCATTTTTCCATCTGCTCAAGTTCATCTTGCCCAACCATTACTCATTTGTCCATCTTTTCATGTCCATCTGTTGATTCCCCTTTGTGCTTTCTCCTCTACTCATCTGTTCATCCTGATCATCTGAATCCTCATCTGAATCCTCATCTGGTTCCTCATCATGAATGAAGAGTATTCTATCTGATATCTTATACAGTCTTAGGTCTATGACGTTCTGGGAGTTTATGCGTGGATATCCCATGATTTTCCTGTCTTCGCATGGCTTTACTATGGTATTACTATGGTATTACTATGGTACTACTATGGTATTACTATGGTATTACTATGGTACTACTATGGTATTACTATGGTACTACTATGGTATTACTATGGTACTACTATGGTATTACTATGGTACTACTATGGTATTACTATGGTACTACTATGGTATTACTATGGTACTACTATGGTATTACTATGGTACTACTATGGTATTACTATGGTACTACTATGGTATTACTATGGTACTACTATGGTATTACTATGGTACTACTATGGTATTACTATGGTACTACTATGGTATTACTATGGTACTACTATGGTATTACTATGGTACTACTATGGTATTACTATGGTACTACTATGGTATTACTATGGTACTACTATGGTATTACTATGGTACTACTATGGTATTACTATGGTACTACTATGGTATTACTATGGTACTACTATGGTATTACTATGGTACTACTATGGTATTACTATGGTACTACTATGGTATTACTATGGTACTACTATGGTATTACTATGGTACTACTATGGTATTACTATGGTACTACTATGGTATTACTATGGTACTACTATGGTATTACTATGGTACTACTATGGTATTACTATGGTACTACTATGGTATTACTATGGTACTACTATGGTATTACTATGGTACTACTATGGTATTACTATGGTACTACTATGGTATTACTATGGTACTACTATGGTATTACTATGGTATTACTATGGTATTACTATGGTACTACTATGGTACTACTATGGTACTACTATGGTATTACTATGGCTTCCTGGTCTCACTGATATTAATGGTTTACTGGTTTGCTATGGCCTTAATATGGTATTACTATGGTGTCGCTAGTGGGACTGGTACTGGTCTTTATGTGACCTTACTGAACAGTCTTCATGCTTACTATGGCCTGAATACTTTCACACTTTGGCGTCCAGGTCTTATGGTCTTATGGTCATGTGGTCCTATGATCTAATGGTCTAATGGTCCTATGGATTGAATATAACCTCGGTACAGTCTTCAATAGCCTATGGCTTGACTTGGATGCCCAGGTGCAATTGCTTGGATAGTCCAGTGTACTGTATGGTGTTACTCTACAGTCCCATGAGGTCTTACCAAAATGAAACTGACTTTACCCGATTGTGGTAGTTGGATACAATACTGCCATTCTCAAGATAAGTCTCTTCCCTTCTTTCCCCTTCCCTTCGCTTTTGTTGTCTCTCGCTTTCCTCTACTCACCTTAATGTCTTGTCATCTAATATCCTAACTCATCTCTATACCTTAATACATATTTAGTGCCTCTATTGTATCTTTACCTCATATCTTATCTTTTATCATAATCTTTTATCTTATATCTCATTACATCTTATCAGAATGTCTATTTAGAAGAAGTAACGGAGAATCTCGAGGAGAGTACCTCCACAGACCAAGAAGACCAAGGCAACAATCCAAGGCTTGGAAATGGGGAAAACGACTTTTTCCTGCTTGGCCCGGGGCCGGCCTTGTTTCTTCACGTTGCCCTTCGCAAACCTGGCGTTGGATGCCCTTTGCTTCGATGTTTGAAGTGCCTATGGTTAGTATCAGTTAGTCCAGAATGAAGAGCAGTCTCCAGTATAGTCTTGCCAGTGTATCCAGTAGATCCAGTAGATCCAGTAGATCCAGTAGATCCAGTAGTCTAGCTGGTCTGTGCTATGGGACTTAGTAGTCTATCCACTATAATCAGTTAGCCAGTATAGTCATCCAGAATTCTTGTAGTCCGTTGGATATAGTCAACCAGTGTAACCAGTGTAACCAGTGTAACCAGTGTAACCAGTGTAACCAGTGTAACCAGTGTAACCAGTGTAACCAGTGTAAAATTCTAGTAGTCTAGTAGTCTAGTAGTCTAGTAGTCTGGTGAGTACAGCCTGTATAGACTGTAGTATCTAGTACCCTAGTCGACATAGTAGTTTCCAATATCTGTACTGTAGCCAGTAGACCCAGTATATCTAGTCTAAGTCTGGCCAAACTGTCCAGTATAGTAGTTTCTACTACTAGAGTACTCTATCCAGACCACCGTACCAGTATAGATCTCTAGTGGTATAGAACTTTAGTCTATGCAGCATAGTACTCTAGTACTCCAGTAGTCTGCCCGTATAAACTCTAGTAGTCTAAAGTTCTAGTAGTTAGCCAGTACAGTACTGAAGCCAACCTAGTACTCCAGTACTCCAGTAGTCTAACCAGAGTAGCCAGCAGTCTATCCAGTGTAGCCAGTATAGTACTCTAGTCTAATACTGCAGTAGTATAGTACTTTAGTACACTATCCAGTATAAACTCTAGTGGTACAAACCTCTAGTACTCCAGTACTGTAGCACTTTAGTCCAGCACTCTGGATTTCTAGTAGTATGGTAGTATAGTGGTCGGGTGGTCGGGTAAACTGGTAAACTGGTAATAAGGAGTCTCTAGCCAGTATAGTACTCTAGTACTCTGGAAATCTAGTCAGTATAGCCAGTATAACCAGTATAGCCAGTATAGCCAGTATAGCCAGTATAGCCAGTATAGCCAGTATAGGACTCAAGAAGTCTAGTTCTCTAGTACTCTAATACCCTAGCACCCTAATACTCTAGTACTCTAGTATTCTGGTAGTCTAGCAGTCTAGTGGACCAGTCTTATAATCTCTAATAGTCTCTAATAGTCTCTAATAGTCTCTAATAGTCTCTAATAGTCTCTAATAGTCTCTAATAGTCTCTAATAGTCTCTAATAGTCTCTAATAGTCTCTAATAGTCTCTAATAGTCTCTAATAGTCTCTAATAGTCTCTAATAGTCTCTAATAGTCTCTAATAGTCTCTAATAGTCTCTAATAGTCTCTAATAGTCTCTAATAGTCTCTAATAGTCTCTAATAGTCTCTAATAGTCTCTAATAGTCTCTAATAGTCTCTATTAGTCTGCTAGTCTGGTGTTCTCGTGGTCTGGTCTGCTAATCTGGCCTAGTACTTTGGTCTAGTATTCTGGAGCACTCTGATCTAATACTCGTAGTCTGTTCATATAATAGTAGTTATGGAAGTGGGAATGTTCTGATGATTCTGCGATTCTGATTCTGTGGTTCTGGTTCTGGTTCTGGTTCTGGTTCTGTGATTCTCGTGGATTATCGACGCTTCTGATGGTGTTACTTTTAGTACATACCATGATGAGTTGGAGTGAGTAAGTGCCACGTACTAGAGTTATGCCACGTAGATAGAGGAGCGCGTGGGGTGGGGCTGCGGCCACCGCGGCTGAAGCAAAAAAAGAGAAAAAGAGAAAAACGGAAAAAAATAGCGCAGCCCGGTTTCGATCCGGGGGCATCAGGGTTATGAGCCCTGCGCGCTTCCACTGCGCCACTGCGCTTGTGACTGAAAGAAAACTCTTCTGGTCTTTTATCATAGTAGTATCATTTTATAATAGCTTTTTTAAAAGATTTTTTTGTTGTCCATCAGATACGTTTGGAAACGTAAATTTGTATTTGTTGATGGTTCCTTAGAAAGAAAAGCCAGAGCAGCTTATATAACTAACAAGAGAAACGTGGCTTCGAAAAACTCTCCACTAGAATAATGTATGATGGCCAATGCAAACTCGATATCACGTCCATCATTATACAAAGTACTATGATGTTCTTTGATACATTTATGCCTAAATGATACTATGTTCGTTGATGTTCCTCAAGAAGAGGAACCAGAGCGGTTTATATAACTTTGAGAGAGAGAAAACGTGGCATTCGAAAAACCCTGTAGAACAATGGTAAGGAATGTTCTAGAATATTGACACGGCGTTTGCAAAGGCCATTATTACGATTGGACAGAGTAGGGTTCATAATACATCTATAGGCAGGGTCCTGCGTATCGTGGATCTAACAATGATGGCCTGGCTATTGTTGGGATTAGACGTCGTAGGCTTCATAATGCCTCTATGTGTAGTGTCCTACCTATGGTGGATCTGACAACATAGACATATTTACAGTTAGTATAGACTGACGCGTCGTATAGACTGACAGTTAGTATAGACTGACACGTCGTATAGACTGACAGTTAGTATAGACTGACACGTCGTATAGACTGTCACGTAGTATAGACTGTCATAATTAGTAGAAATATACATAGACAGTATAGTTGGTAAGCTAGTATAGTTCGTAGGCTCTTGTTGCGTCAGGTGCTCTGTTTACTATGTTCATTTGCCCATTCCTCAAAAGGAAGAATCGGAGCTGCTTATATAACTTTTCAGGAGAGCGGAAGGCTAAGTAGGAGATAAGACGAAGACTGGGTAGGAGCTGGGTAGGAGACCTTTGAAGGGGACATTATTAGTATCAAGGAGAGGTTTCGTAATACCTCAATAGGTAGAGTATTAACTATCGTGGATCCAACAAATTTGTATAGTTTGCATAGTTTTCATGGTTATGGAGATTTATGGTGACAAATACAGTGAAGAATCAACCCAGGTCCTCAGTGAACACTAGACCAACCAATATTCATTAGTGTACAGTGTCTTTCAAAACTATTCAAACCAGCGTGGAAAAATGATTCAAGCCAAGAAGACAGAATGGTTCAAACCAGCTCGGCAAAACAATTCAAACCACACTAGCAAAATTGATCAGACCAATAATTCAAAAAGTTCCGTATCCCTTCGCACACACAAAATGGCGTAATGTTTCACACCAACTTTTATTAGAATTCAATATTCTGAAATCTGAAATCTGAAATATAAAAACTGAAATCTGAAATCTGAAATCTGAAATCTGGACGATTGCCTCATATGTACTACATTTGGGACAGAAGTCTTGCAGTACCAATCAAGGGTGAAAAACAGACATAACTGAACTGAACTGAACTGAACTGAACTGAACTGAACTGAACTGAACTGATTTCCTTGTGTTGAAAGTGAGCAATGAACGATCATCTCAGAAATGGAAGGCGCACACTCATGAAAATCCAAGAGTGCTATACTTAGCTTTTCTATATAATAGGAATGTCTAGCTCTCACATAATTCTTGTGTGGAAAGTTTAGCAGAGCCCTGGAAATCTATATAAGATGGGACTCTGGTCCATATCCTAGTGTTAGTTAACTAATCAGAATATTGTCTGTGAGGAACATACCAAGATGTCCTCTACTGCCAGACCCACCAGAAACAGCTCACGTGTAACTCCTCAAGTGTTTACATACCTTGATGAGATTATGAACTTTATGAATAGTGGTCCATATGTTACACTGGATTGTACTCCTTGGTTATTGAAAGAACCTCCTGATGTACCTACTATAAAGGTACAAATGGTGTTAAGTAATCTACACCGTGTTATCCTGTATACAACAGCTTGTCCATTTGGTTTGAAATGTTGAGCTTCACTACGCAAGCTCTTATTCTGGAACGATTCTGTCATTGGTTGCCAAAGGCATCATAACTTCTATTCCTATCTGTATCTAAACCATACTAGGAACTCTCGTAATCACAACGTCATCTCTTGTTTTCTTGTACCTGTCCATAAGAATATTCACATCCATTCTTATACAGTGTTTTTCAAAACGATTCCCTTCTTATACAGTGTTTTTCAAAACGATTCAAACCACACTAGCAAAAAGTTTCGCACCCCTTCGCACTGTAAGAGCTTAACAGTCGCAGGACCTGTTAGTCTTATGATGGACGTCTTCCTTACGTCCTATAGTTTATCATGGTATGTATTGAACCTAGAATAGACGAGGAAACTCCCTGGTTAATCCAAGGGAGGAAAACCTCACTGTTATATACACTGGTTGGATGCAACCCTGCATATACATGAAACACAAGCACGTTATATGCAAGCGTTACCCGACCGGGATACCTTGCATCTCAGTATCCTTGTGAAATCGTTTCCTAACACGCACCGTCTTTCAAACCAAATGGCGTACAGTGTTATTCGAAACGATTCAGACCAGTGCGACAAAATGATTCAAACTAGCGCGACAAAATGTTTCGTACCCCTTCGCATAATGTTTCAAACCATATGGCCAAGTTGTTGTACAGTGTGTTTCAAAACTATTCAAACTAACGCGGCAAAATTATTCAAACCAACGCGATAAAAAGTTTCGTACCTCTTCACACAATCTTTCAAACCAAATGGACAAGTTGTTGTATACAAGATAATAAGGAAACCAGTTCAGTTCCGTCCGTTTTGACCCTTGATTGGTACTGCAAGACTCCCAAATGTAGTACCATATGAGGCAATCCTCCAGATTTAAGATTTCAGAATATTGGATTCTAATAAAAGTTGGTGTGAAACATAACGCCATTTGGTTTGAAAGACTGTGCGAAGGGGTACGAAACTTTTTGAATTATTGGTTTGATCAATTTTGCTAGTGTGGTTTGAATAGTTTTGAAAAACACTGTAATGTTTCACACCAACTTTCATTAGAATTCAGTATTCTGAAATCTTAAAACTGGACGATTTCCTCTTATATACTACATTTGGGACAGGAGTCTTGCAGTATTAATCAAGGGTGAAAAACGGATGGATCTGAACTGGTTTCCTTGTTATCCGGTATACAACAGTTTGTTAGGGCTTATGTAATCATTCATACTATTATTACTAAGCAAAGAAGTATATAAGAAATTACACGGGTCCTCGTATCTACAAATGTTTTTACTAGTTACTCTTTACGTCTATTTGAACTACTGTAGTGTAATAAGTGTATTAGGTTTTTAGAATTGGTTTGAAAGACTGTGCGAAAGGGTACGAAACTTTTTGGACTATTGGTTTATTTAATTTGGCTAGTATCGAAACACCGAGTTGAAGTTGGTGTCGAATGACGATGGATCTTTAGTTGATACTGCTTCGCAAAAATACGTCAACATCGGATCTGATGGATATGTGATTTTTGTCCGACAAAGCCCAGAAGGGGTACTCTATCAATTGCCGTGCTGGTTTGAACCATTCTGTCTTCTTGTCAACAAGTACCTAGCATGTACGGAGTCAGAGTACTTGGTAGATGTGTTATATGCAGACCAGTGATGCACCGTGTGCAGGTCCCTAGTGGGTGAAAACTCTTCACCAGCCTCGCACCGTCCAATCTACTTTGGTCTTGTAAGGTACAACTTACATATCCCTGTATATCAATACATATACTAAAACATAGGTTGAAACTTCTTGGTTCGAAACATTTTGCCACGCTGGTTTGAATAGTTTTGAAAAAAAAAAAAAAGAAACTGTAGAGGTACTGGCATTGAGATATATTGGTAAGTCCTCCTTTTGGTGGTGTATTTTTGGTGGTATTTTTTTGGTGGTATTTTTTTGGTGGTATTTTTTTGGTGGTGTATTTTTTGGTGGTCTATTTTTGGTGGTCTATTTTTGGTGGCGTTATATAACACTAGAAACTTTATATTTGAGTGAACCTTCACATGACCACAGTCGTGACAAAAACTTTTCGAATTAACTTCAAACCTTCTTGATTTGGTTTTTTTAAAAAAAGCAATGTAAATGTCCTAATGTCCTTTTTGAGAATACTAGAAAGTTACTGGTGCATGGAACAAGGGTGATTTATGGTGGTATGGTGGTATGTGTTAGATCCACAATAGGTAGAAAACTACCTATAGATACAACATGGAGGCTACGATGTCCAATTCTAGTAGTGTCTACTACAATTGCTGTGACGGCATTTGATCGTTGTGACAAGACGTGAATCCGAGGCCCTTTTCGAACATTCCAGAAACAATACTTCCATTGTTCTGGTGGAGACTTTTTCGGTGCCACGTTTCTCTCAAAGTTATATAAACCGCTTCGGTTCCTCTTATTGAGGACCCATCAACGAATACAAGTTTAGGTTAAAACACGTTATAAAGAACATAACAGTATGGTGGTATGGTGATATAGTGGTATGGTGGTATGTGGTATGTGGTATGTGGTATGTGGTATGTTCTCTATAACGTATGTTGTCTTAAACTCTTATATTCGTTGATTTCAAATCTCCAGCTCTTACCGTAATGATTTCGCCCTTTGGGTGTTTGGGTGTCGGTTTGCAGCGAACCGTTAAATTATAGCCGCGGCTTACCTTTTTATGTCCTGTGATCTCTCCTACTTCGACTAGTTCGGATCCGTCCTTATAACGTTTGAGGCCGACGTCAGTAGGAAGTGGAGTAAAGTACTCTTCAGGAATTGTCTTCAGTAAGCGTAGCCGGCTAATGTGGAAAACATTGCTGCCTTTATATTGCGGAGGCATCACGAGCTGGTAATTTACCGGTGATTCCACTTTTGCAATTTCAAATGGTCCTGCGAACTTCGAGCGAAGTTTTGGTGAAAGTTGGGAATTCCTAGTGTCTGGAAATCCAGTGAGACAGTTCAAATCGACATACACTTGTTGTCCTGCCTGGAAACTAACATGCTTATGTTTCCTATCGAAATAAGTCTTAGCTTTATCGAAGGAGGCCTGATGGGCCGCGATCGCTGCCGTGTATACGCTTGAGTGTTTCTGCAATGTGGTTCCTCGAGAGAGGAACCATCAACGAATATAAGAGTTTATAAAGAACATAACAATAGTGGTATGGTGGTATAATGGTATGGTGATATGTGATATGGTGATATGGTGGTATGGTGATATGTGTTATGTGGTATGTGGTATGGTGGTATGGTGATATGGTGGTATAGTGGTATGTGGTATGTGGTATGTGGTATGTGGTATGTGGTATGGTGATATGTGTTATGTGGTATGTGTTATGTGGTATGTTCTCTATAACGTGTGTTTGCCTAATGTTGTATTCGTTGATGATTCCTCAAAAAGACGAATCGGAGTAGTTTATATACTTTGAGAGAAGGTGGCTCCGAAAAACTCTCCACCAGAACAATAGTAAGGATTGTTCCAGAATAGCCGAAAAGACCATCATAGTACTTCATACAACGATGGTCGTGACACGGCGTTTGTAAAGGCTATTGTAACAATCGGACTGAGAGGCTTCATAATACCTTCATAGCCAGGGCCCTGCCTATGGTGCATCTAACAGTATGTGGTATGGTGGTTTATGGTATTAGATTAACGTGCTGTGGGTTCGCGTTTTGGCTGCAAATTGACTCTTGCTCTACAAAATACTCACCCAATGCGCAGTGTTTTTTGGCACACACTAAAATGTCTAGGGAACGTTAAAAATCGAAAACACAAAAATCATACATACTAAACCGATCATATTGCTTTATCGTTTTGGAGTATTCACCTGAAATAAACATAAAATCATTCAGCTTCGTGCATCCAGAGTTACTGCTCCCAAAGACATTTAAGCTTGCGCGCTCACCACCTCACTCACTTGGTACTCACTTGGTACTCACTTGGTATACTGACTTGGTATACTCACTTGGTACTCACTTGGTATACTCACTTGGTACTCACTTGGTATACTCACTTGGTATACTGACTTAGTATACTGACTTAGTATACTGACTTAGTATACTCACTTGGTACTCACTTGGTATACTCACTTGGTATACTCACTTGGTATACTGACTTAGTATACTCACTTGGTATACTCACTTAGTATACTGACTTGGTATACTGACTTGGTATACTGACTTAGTATACTCACTTGGTATACTCACTTGGTATACTCACTTGGTATACAGTGTTTTTCAAAACTATTCAAAGCAGCGTGGAAAAATGATTCAAGCCAAGAAGACAGAATGGTTGAAACCAGCTCGGCAAAACAATTCAAATCACTCCAGCAAAATTAATCAAACCAATAATTCAAAAAGTTTCGTACTCCTTCGNTCACTCCAGCAAAATTAATCAAACCAATAATTCAAAAAGTTTCGTACTCCTTCGCTTCGCACAGTCTTTCAAACCAAATGGAATGGCGTAAGGTTTCACATCAACTTTCATTAGAATTCAATATTCTGAAATCTTAAATTTCGACGTTTGCCTCATATGTATATACTACATTTGGGATAGAAGTCTTGTAGTACCAATCAAGGGAGCAAAACGGACGGAACCGAACTGGTTTCGTTATGTTGGAAAATAGCACCGAATAAGAGTGCGCACGGCGCTCTAGGCTTGCAGGGCACGTCTCTACTAGTTTCCCCACCCGTGGTTGTCCTGACAACCAAGGGTCAGTGAAGGCCG
>NKZN01001739.1:0-30905 GCA_002374485.1 Metschnikowia santaceciliae
GACTGAGAGGCTTCATAATACCTTGATAGGCCGGGCCCTGCCTATGGTGGATCTAACAGCATCAATGTGATGTAATCACCTTGCAATTTTGTGTACCCATTTCCCACCACAATGTTCATACCAAGAATTTCTTGGCCTCTCCTAAATCTGTCATTTGAAAGCTGCTGCTTAACATTTCCTTTGTTCTCGTCACCTCAGTTGAGCTGTTACCAATAACCAATAGAGCATCCACATATAATGCTATTAGTACCAAGGATGAGCTTGTTTTCTTCAGATAAATGCGTGTTTCATTGGTAGCTCGTTTGAATCCCATCTTGCTGATTTCTTCATTTATCACTTGGTTCCACACAAGTGGGGCTTGCTTTAGGCCANGATTTCTTCATTTATCACTTGGTTCCACACAAGTGGGGCTTGCTTTAGGCCACCACGAGGCCAAATGTTTGAGGAAGGTTGTGTATTCCTCATGCTCCTTTATTTCAGCTTTGAAAGCCTCTTTCCAGAAGATCCAATTGTTTAAACTCTGTTACTCAGTATAAGATTGGGGAATAAGATTAGGGTAGGTACGTGATCCCACCAGTGACACTACGTAACACTCTGGTACTCGATAACTGGTACTAGGTGACTCTGTGACTGTGACTCTGTGACTGTGACTCTGTGACTGTGACTCTGTGACTCTGTGACTCTGTGACTGTGACTCTGTGACTCTGTGACTCTGTGACTCTGTGACTCTGAATGGGAGCTAAGGTAGGATCTGACGTGGGAGCAATCCTGGGAAAGTTAGTAAAAGGATCAACAAGTCTTTATCTCTTTTTGTTCCCCAACCTGTTAGATTCTTGTTGTTACAGTGTTTTTCAAACCAATTCAAACCAGCGCAGTAAAACGTTTCAAACCACTTTAGCAAAATTAAACAAACCATTAATTCAAAAAGTTTCGTACCCCTTCGCAGTCTTTCAAACCAAATGACGTGTTGTTTCACACCAACTTTTATTCGAATTCAATATTCTGAAATCTAAATCTAAATCTAAATCCAAATCTAAATCTAAATCCAAATCTAAATCCAAATCTAAATCTAAATCTAAATCTAAATCTAAATCTAAATCTAAATCTAAATCTAAATCTAAAACTGGAGGATTGCCTCATATGTACTATATTTGGGACAAAAGGCTTGCAGTACCAGTCAAGGTTCAAAACGGATGGAACTGAATTGGTTTCCTTGTTATTCTGTATACAACTTGTATTTGGTTTGAAAGATCATGCTAAGGAGTTCGAAACATTTTGGCGCGCTGGTTTAAATATTTTGAAAAACACTGCAAGTCAGGTCTCTGTTCAGTATGTTTTTTTGTTGATAATTCCTCAGAAAGAGGAATCTGAGTTATTTAAGTAATTGACAACGGACTGAGTTATTTAAGTAATTGACAACGGACTGAGTTATTTAAGTAATTGACAACGGGGTGAGTTATTTAAGTAATTGACAACGGGGTGAGTTATTTAAGTAATTGACGAGGGCGTTGCCTGGTCAGCCGGTTGTTGCTAGAGGCTTGGCCTTTCAATGTTCACAATGGAGTATAATTGGACAGTATCAGTGTCGGTGTAGTTGGTCAGTGCTCGCTGCGCTTCCGTAAAGAGTTGATGTAGTACAATGGGTACAACTCTGACCGGCTGGACACCTCGCAGAAGTTCTGTGCCGTCATCAAGTCTCCCACATCAGTCTCTTCCTTTTCAAAGTGGATCGTTTCTTCTTCAGACACTTGTTGAACACTGTAGAAGTCGAGAAGATGGCTTTCGCTCTCCACGTCCAACGAAACAATGATCTTGTCGCCAGCAAGCACAAAGTCCACAATGCATTTTTCCGTAAGGATGGTTTGCTGGACCGAAGCAGTGTAGTCTGAGTCCAAGGAAAAGAGGAGCATGGACTTGGTGTTTTCACACAAGACCAAGATGTAGTTGGCTCCGGTGCGCGAGAAGGTGGTCACCTTGGAGATACAGATTTCCTTGACCGAAGATTCGTCCATGAATCTTTCCGTCCGTCAAGTGGGACTCCATTATATCTCTCAAGTCGATCTTTCCCACCTGCGTATTGCTCCACCACTTCCACAATAGCAAGTAGTCGTCTCCACCTCCACTGATGATCAAGTCCTTGTCGAACGAACTAATGTGCAAAATAGACACAAATTCATGGTGCCCAAAGAGCCAGTGTTTGACCACATACAGCTCAGGGTAGTAGGTCACCTTGATGTGCTCGTCTCGGTCGCCTGTAAGAACAAACTGCTTTCCTTCGTGTTCTGCCACCAAGACATCACTTAACATGGAGACATGGCCCAAAATAGGAACGAGATCTTGTTGAGTTTCAAGACACATTTTTCGTTGGAACCATTCCTAAGCTTTTGGACGAAAAATGTGATAATTTTGTTTTTAGTGCTTGGACATGCAGTGGCCTCCCGTGTACTGATGCCTCAAGTTCAACAGTTTTCACCCAGCTCTTCACCCACTTCGACACATATCGTACTTTGGTCTTGTAAGGTACAAACTTACATACCCTGTATATCGATATACACTAAAACATAGGTTGAAAACTTCTTAATTACGACTTCTTAATTACTCTTCTGTTTCCCTTTCATAGCAGTGAGCTGTTTTCAGTGTAATGAAGTCAAGTAATATTGTAATCATGCTGCATGGCTAGGAACAATAGACACGATGATATGGTGGTCACTCATAAGAGAAATAAGATTCCAGTACATTCCAAATGTCCATTTTTTAGATTGCACCATTGAGTTCTTCCCCCTATTTCTTGTGCTTGATCTTTTGGTCTCTATAATCCAATATAGCTTCTGCTGTTGCACTGTCTGACCTTGAGTACATGTCCATTGACTCCGTGTGTTGACAACTAGTGAAGGTGTTGGAGCACCTGGAGTTCATTGACAATTCATGGTGATCTGAATCTGAATAAGCTATTTTTTTGATCTTATATCACTCACCTTAACATCATTTATAACTTTCATGCGTTATGTCTGTCTCTGCATAGCATTTGATCTGAGACAACATAGAATATTCGAAAAATCCAACGAATCTGGAACCCTTGCCTTTTCTTGCGGGTTGTTTTTTTGGGTTTTTTTTGGCCATAAACTTGGAGACTTTCAACATCCAATTGGGAATATCTGTTGCTTTTGACTCAGGCTCTTTGAAATATGTTGCTTGCAAGAATCTCAGACTTCTTCAAGGCTATCTAGTTGGCCTTTAATGGAAGTGAATGGTATTCAAACCTGGGAAGATTTTTCTTGTTCTCTGAATTTTATAAATTCTTTGAAAATTCATAAATTCTTTGAATTAAATCACTCAGAATTGAACTGAGATACATCCATTATGAGTGGATGATCCTCCTGATCCTCACTTCGATGGATGGTAGAACTAGAACTCTCAGTCTATGCCTTTCCCAAAGTCTTGGAGTACTCGTGCTCGATCTCACTAAGAAGCTTTTGGAGTGTGACAATCACCAACTGGTGCGTGGCATCGGGGAACTTGTTCCTGTGGAGCCCGAACCATTCTAATGGTGGAGTAGCTGTACCTAGTTCCTTCAACTGCGGAGCCTCGATGATTGGAGGCACCAAGGCTGAGTAGACGAACTTGGACTTCTTGACCTTATCCATGGTATCTTGGATATCACGGTCGATATCTTTGTGAGTTATCTCCGACTCGCCTCTAATGTCGGGTCCATTTCCGTCTCCATCCTTCTTATCTCCATCTTCATCCTTCTTATCCCCCTTCTTATCTCCGTCTCCATTTCCCCCACGATCACTCTTTCCAGTCTCAATCCGTGCTATCAATGCCCGCTTATGTGCAGCATACATTTCCCGAACGGTATTCACTGACCCAAGATTCCAGCGTATATCCACGGTTCCCCCAAACGACGACTGGAACAAGTGCTCCACACGATTGGTGTTGTACTTTTGGTAGGTCCGCATAGAGATCATGAATTTTGGGAGACCTAGGATTTGGCCTCCTTTGGCTGTCTCTGCATATTGGATCAACTCATGCACTTCAGCGTCAGCCACTTCTCCCACAGTAATCCCAGACGTGGCAGAAAACGATGCCCGGACATTATTGAGCTGGAGCTCAATCTGGTTGAAAATTCCTTCTGCATACTCGTTCTGAGTAAACTGTACACGTGACTTGTCCATCTCCACCACCAACACATTATTATCGTTGAATGAATATGGATACACTTGGACGAGCGTAATGCCTGTGGCCACCTCGATTTTGGTCTCAAGTTTCTTGACCACATCTAGCGGGTTGGTAATGTCGGTGTCGGCGTCCTTATTGGAATCCTTCAAGATCTCCTTGTATGACGTCCGTTTTTCCTCCACCATTCGAGAGATGGTATTATAGATATCATAGAATTCCGACGCAGCCAACGATGTTAAGAAGACTTCAATGGTCTCATATTGGATCATCACAAACAAGTGATCTTTGGACACATTGATACCGTTTTTGCGGTTGTAAACGTCGAAATTCCACTGTTTCATGCGGCAGAACGAGAACACATGCTCATCAAACACCAACTTGAAGCTGAAATCCCCCAAGCCTCCCGACATATGGATTAAGGGAATCTTGAGCACTTCCTCAAGTTTCCAGTCCACTGCCGACTTCAAATGGAGCCCATCGAGAACCAAGCTTCCTCCCAACCGACCTTCAGACTTCACCTGCAATTTCTGGAGTCCTACCGTGATTTCGTAAAACCAGTTGCTGGTACGCCGTGATATGGCCCAAGCTGTATCGATATCAAGGGCCATGATGCCTAGAGAGGCTCCGAAATCAACCTCAATGGACGTTTTGGAAAGTACAAGTTCAAGAGCAGCGGAAAATGAAGTCTCTTCCTTTTTCATCTCCTTGCCTTTGGCCTTGTCGTCTTTTTTCACCTCCTTTCGCTTGTCCCTCTTCTTGTCTCCCACTTTGAGACTCCAGATATCTGTGAACAAGTCCACATCCTGGTATTGCTTCATCTTGACGGAACCCACAATGTCGCTGATACCACAAGATGTCATGATTTCCACATGCGGCATGAATGCAACGGTACTGGATAAAATCACCGTGTCAATACCAAAACTGCCACTTCTCTCATCGGAGTAAATATGCTGCAAGGAAACAGAAATACAACTCAACTTGGCCAAGATATAGACGGACTCAAAAGCTTCGATTCCTGAGCTGGCCTGCACAGAGGCCCCATCAAACTCCACCACAGCTGCCACTTTAGCTGTAGGTTCACAACTAAGACAAATTCGTTGTTTCTCCACCCTGAGCCCAAGCAGGAAGTCGATTTCTTGGAAAATCACACTCAAGTCCAGTTTAGGCGAGCCTTTGGTCTTGACGTCATGTGACTCGCTCTCCACCATCGTTTTTGAGGCTTCCACAAAATCCCGGAGGACAGGAACACATGACGAATACACTGTGTTATCCGATTGCGTCACGAGGATCTCTGTTTTGATGCTGTGTTTTTTCGCCTGGTTTTTGGTGTACTCGTAGCCAATCACAATCTGTACTGCAGGTGCATGTAAGGTCAAGGATGGAGGTTGGCCTGAATTCTCTTCCTGGAGCTGGTAGATGTATACTTTGGAGCCTGCAAACATGATGGAGAACTGGACTGCAGAGAAACTGGGCGTAAAGACCGTCTTTCCTGCCTGTTTCTCTCCTCCCTCCTCCTCTCTTCTCTCCTCTCTTCTCGTCCCCTCCATCCAATCATTTCTATCCCCACTTTTTGTCTCCTCCATCCAATCATTTCTTTCTCCTCTGTCGTCCTCCTTTCTTCTCCGGTGGCTTGGCCGTTTCCGGAACTCCTGCGTACGCTTCTCAAAATGAGCCATGACTTGACTCACCGAATGAATGGCCCGCTCTATGGCTATAGTTGAATTGGACATGAACCGAACATCCAAAATGTCGCCTAGAAGTGAGGCCCAGAGCTCGCCTTCGGGCGAGATGTAGTAGTTCAACTGCATCTTGGGCATAAATGCTCGGTTCAAGCTGTGGCTCTCAGACAACTGGCTATAAAAGCTTGAGGCCGTGGAGCCGTTGGCCACGGAGAGGTAGCCATCCATGACCGTGAGCTTGCCCAAATTGGCTTTTGTGACTGCAAAAATCCGCTCTGCTCCGAGGATGAACCCGGGGTAGTCTTTGTATGCCGTGTCGAAGAGCCAGCCCACGCAGAAGTTGTGGAGAAGGACATGGACTGAGTGGAACCCAAGACTTGATCCAGACTGTGAGGACTTGTCTTTTTTGTCCAGCTCCAGCTTCACTTTCAGTGTCTGTTTGTCCAGTTCCAGGTCCAGTTCCTTTCTGTCCAATTTGTCCAATTCCTTTCTGTCCTTTTTGTCCAGTTCCTTTATGTCCTTTTTGTCCAGTCTGTCTAACCGGTCCTGGTGTTTAGCAGTGAGTGTCTGGAAACTGTCGACAAAGTCGTACAACTTGAAAACAATACTAGGACTAAAACAGGCCCGGAAATACTCCGACTCAATTTGGAGTGACTGTTTAACTCCTTCTTCGTCCTCTTTTTCCTCTCTCTCATTGGACACTTTGGTGCAGAGGTTGAAGTCCACCACCGTCGAGAGTCTCGTAGAAAACAGCAGGTCCACTATGGACACACGCGTGGCCGGGACGTTGAAGTGGCCGAAAACTGCGCTCTTCTGGCCCGACACATCCATGTTCAGCACCATCACATCAATGCCCTCGGTCTCGATAGAATACCTGGAATGGTCTTTATAGGTGGACCAGCCACAATACTCCTGAGAAACAGAGCCCTTGAAGATGATGTAGTTAAGGAGACTATTCAGCTCCATTTTTTTCCCTTCTTTTTCGGAACCAACGTGCTTCTCTCCAACCTGCTTCTCTATACCAATCTCTTTTCCTTTGGCCAATTCCTGTAGATTTCTCACTCTTTCTCGGATAACCTTTTCCTTGGTCAATAGCATGTCCATAGCAGCTAAAACCAGGGGAGTGGTGGCCTTGAAGTAGCCTGAATGAACCACACTGTTGACCAATAGGAAGCCGTTGACTATGGATGTCCGGGTATTGACACGAAACCGGGAACTCTCAGTTCTCAAGATGGAGGTTTCGAGAATGACCAAATCAGAGGTAAATTTGGCGTACGAATAAGTCAACATCGTCTCTTCGCCTGTGCTCTGCATGTGGAAACTGCTTTTGGCCAACGACGTGAAGAACCGCACCGGCTCCATGAGCTCCATGTACAAAGACACTCTTCCCACGTCCACAGCCACGCTGAGGGTGGGCAAAAGAAGATGGGAGAAGTCGGGGAAACTGGGCTCTTTTTCTCTCTCCTTTTCTGCAACACTTTTCAAGCCCTGTATATCGTCCATAAGGTCACCAATAGCCGAGGCTAAAGACCCAGAAAGGTCCAAAACCTTAATGTCCACTTCCTGGAGCCCTACATCCAAGGCCCCCGCCAAGTTCCCCATACTGAGCCCTTTTTGCTCTTTTTTCTTGGTGGTGTCTTTTGTTCCTGCAAACACCAAGAAAAAGCCCCGGGCCATGGTGTTGACGTTCTGCACGTCCTCCTTCCCGAACAGGAAATCACACTCCTTTGTTTCTGTGGCCACCATGATTTTGGAGCTGGACGACACGTCACACGAAATAGTGCTTTCGAAACTGTGTATCTCCACCACCGTTTTGGGAAGTTGTAAGCGGCCATGGAAATGCTTCACCCCAAGAATGAGCGAAACCTCCACTCCTCTCTCAGAACATCCTTTCTCCTGGGAACTTTCTTTTTCCCCTTTTCCCCCTCCTTTTTCTTTCTCTAAAGTCCCCTCCTCCCCTCCTTTCACTCCCCTTAAACTCTGGATCGTTTCCAATAGTTTTGGACTGAAACCAAAATCAACATCCTCCACATTTATCACCAAATCCAAGGAAGGAACCTTTTGGATCTGTACCAGACAATTTTCCACGGCAATATAATCTGCTTGTAGTGTCTCGCTCAAAAAACCCACTTCAAGTGTCTTTAAGTCCACACTTAACACATTGAATACGGGTTTTTCGTCTGTTTTTCCAATCATTTCCTGGAAATATTGCTCCCGTTGTGTTAAATTGCCCTCCCACGTTCTCCAGCGGCTGAAGACCTTCACAATGTAGGAGAAGGCGTCTTTGGGTGCAGAAAACCCGGATTTCTGGAGATTTTTTGCCGGGAAATCCTGCTGGCTCATGCTTCGGAGCTTCGTAATTACCCTCCAACTATCGTAGACCCTCACGTGATCCTTGCTGGACCGGAGAATGTTGGCTGGGTTGGTTATGACCTTGGGGTCATGCAGAAGCCCATTTTCAAACCCATATTTGGTGAGTTCGTAGATCACCTGCGTCCTCCACTTTTCAGAGGCTTGTGAAGTTAAATGGAAGTTTTCTTTGGTTTTACCAAATCCACTTTTAAGACTCTCCACGAACTCCAAAATTTGACCAATCAACTTGGGGGCTATTTTGACCTGTACACTGGCCACCAGGGCCGATAAAATGGACTTCAAATCTTTTAGTTCCTGGGCCGTTTTCCACATTTCGACCTCGTGGATATGCACAGTTAATCCTGCAGAAAAGCACGTCGGTATAGACACCGAAACAAACATATCCTTGACGTGAAGAGCCAAGGAGGTTTTGATTTTCTGGTCAAGCACAAAGTTTTTCCGCTCACAGTGCAGTTCTTTGGCCAAAACCAACGACGGCTCCACTATAGACACGGAAAACACCCGGAAAGATGGCGATGCACAGTGCACCATTTCGGGATATTCCACCGGCTCCTCACACATCTTCAAATCCACATTGGGGCACACCACACGCATATTATCGACCATCTGGCGAGGGAGAATCAAGTTCTTAAGCTTTTTGATGGTTTCCCGGTGCAATCGGTCCACCAAACACAGGAAATCAAGGTTGTGGGCGTCCAAAATCACGTTTGAGACACACTCCACGGCTTTAGGGGTCAAAAACGCCTTGACGGTATCAAATTCAAACACAAAACAGTCGTAGAGCCACCCCGGGTCCGGATCCTTCCTCGGAGCAAAGTCCGGGTCATAGTAATCGATGGTGGGGTTCATTTCCGAGGCCTCAAGGCTGGTGCGGCCCGATTTAGACGAGAACGATGACGTAGAAGACCCACTGAAACTAGAAGAGCTCAGAATATCCTCTTCTCCTGCATGTATCTCGTAATATTCCTCCGTCAAGGGATAAGACGCTTTGGGCAACGACACCGACGCAAACACTGAGCCCAAGGCTTCATCGTACACTTCATCTCTTGTCTCAGGAAAAAGATAAAAGGGAACCCGATGTGTAGGAGCATCGTTGCGTCTCACGTGAGCCTGTTGCATCAGTCTATGCTCCAACATATTCTGTTTTTGGCATATATCCGTGATGGTCAAGGACGTTTCCAAAAAAGCATGGATTTTGGAGCCGTCCTCGATCTTTACCGTGATCTGAGGAACCAAAACACTGATCCGGCTGGAGTACCGAGGATTAGCCACATCGTTGAATGTCACCAAAACGTCCCCCAAATATGTTTCCATGAACATATCGGGAATCCCCGTGGAGAGCCTTACCCGGATCTCCGGACACCGGAAACTGAAGTGAGCAGCATCATAAATGGTCGGAGCCTCATACAGGAGAATGTTCTCCAAGTCCTTAAAGCCCATAGCAAAATTGGAGAGCGCCAAAGAGAGCCCATTCAAAAGCAGAGCGTCCGAATCCATCACAATGGAGGCACATGCAAAATCCCACTTGCACTGATACGTCAAGTTGTCAATTCCCAACATGCGGTGGGCGTGGACGGAGAAGCCATCAATAACAATTTCAGGGCTGCTGACCACTTGGTTCTGGTACTGGTCCAAAGAAAAAACGAGCTCTGGTTGAACCAGGCCCTGTACCTGGTACCCATACCCTGTGGAGAAGTCCACCTGCATGTCCATGTAGAAATTGGTCAAGTGGATGTCCACGTCCAAATAATCAAAGGTGAGGCTGATGTGACGGGAGTAGTCGAAGATCTGGCACGGCAAAACCACCATTCCGTTCCGGGCCGAAAATGTAAACAACACATTCAAGTCGTTTTCCGTCTTCAAGATGTTCCAGTAATCAGCATCTTGTTTCAGGCTTGTTTCAAGCTTATTTTCTGAAGCCTGGCGTTGCGTGTACTCCTCAAAGGTCATAAACGTGGTGAAATCACCAAAATAATTCTCCCGCAACGTAAACAAGTACCGGATAAAGTACCCATAGAAGAGGAGCGTGATGTTATCGCCAATGGCATTGATCACGGCGAAATTGTGGTGGTCCACCTGGATCTGCGAGTAGAAATTGTAGTATCCTGAGACTTCAAACAGGTCCGTGGTGCCCATCTTCTTGCTGCCCTTCATAAAAGCACTCACGGTGTGCCAGGGCGGAACTTCAAGCGTCAAGTCAAGTTTTGGAGTGAAAATCCGGTACTCGATGGTGGAGGTGCTGGAAAAAGCGCCTTTTAGAGGTATAACCAGCGAAATTTCCACACTGTGACCACTGAAACAGAGGTATTTGTTGGAATCAAAGTCCAAGGGGTCGTTGATGATGTTATGGTCGTTGACGTTCAAAAAAAACTTGAAGTCGTGGATTTTCCACCCCAAATTGTAGAGAAACGGCCGGTAGTTCTCATAACTGGCAGGCGGACCCGACCCAAAGTCCGCCACCAAGTCCGTGAAGAGGTCCACATGTTCCCTGAGGAAGAAGAAACGGCCTTTTTCGGAAACCATGTCGAAATCCCATTTGCAGGGCCCGTTCCACTTGAGAGGGAACCCTATACTGCCATGCACCGTATGTTCATCTGCAGTATAAAGAATATTATGGGTCACCGAAGTCCGGGTCTCGAGCTTCTTCATCCTGACCACCACCGTATTGGGCCACCCATCTGCTGTGGCGATGTACGAGTTGAATGAGTGCACCTCGGAGCCTCGGCCCATTTTCATCTCCATCCATCCAAACGGCCGAGTGGCTTTTTTGTCCCGGGAAACCAGCACCTCGGGGTTCTCCTTTCCAAGCTCGAGTTCTTCTTTATCCTTGCTGAACTCCCGTGTGGGGACCCGGAAAATGATCTCGTCATTGGTCTTGATTCGGAAATTGAAGCCTGCATACAGCCGAAGATACCCGGGCCGTCTTGTATCTGGAGTTGGACTAGAATCCCGAGCTAAACCAGGAAAAAGAATGGCCTGGAGTGGGCCCCGTTGGCGGTCGGCCCACGACCCGTAGTGTATAGTGGCCATGGAGAGAATCAAGTCCACGCCGAACTCGGGATTGTCCTCGGGGGTGGCCTGGAAGTCGCTTTTGGTCGTATGAAGACCCGGAGAATCAAAGTAATAGATTAACCGAGTGGCTTCTGACTCCAACACAAGGCTGTACTTGGCGTACTCGTCGATATCCGTGAGTTCCACCACTCGGTCTCGCTCAAAGTTGCCTACGTACCTCCGGAGCCCATGCCACTGGTAGGTTTCCGGCACCGAGGGTTCCTTCAGATGGATATTTCTCGGATCTAGAAACTGTAGCAACTGCAGGATGCCCTGGCGAGTCAATTCCCGGCTTCTCTGCAATTTCTGGCCCATTTTCCGGCGGAATTTCGACGTCTTCGACCTTGAAAGCTTCGTATCACGAGGATACGCAAATTCATCATCCACCGCATACTTCTGTGGGTCAAAAGTGATATTTGGCTTCAACGAGACCTGGAACTTCTCCATATCAAGGTCTACTACTAGCCGGAAGAGGTCCTGGGCACATGCAGCTTGGGACACGTCAACCACAGCACTGGCAGTCTTAAACGACGCCACCAAAATTGAAGGCACCAGGTGGTTTCCCAACACAAACGCTCCCCGTTTGATCGTGGCCTGTACCGGCAAGAACAGGAGTAGACCATTAAGAGCCGTCAGCACCGAGTCCAGCGCCGCCAACGACAGATCGGTGGATGCAGACTTGAAGCTGGCAGACGAGTCCGAGCCAGAAGCCTTTTTAAGCGTCTCCAAGATGTTCTCGTATGCCACCGTCCGGTTATAGTAAAAGATCTCAAGTCCATCTATAAGCACCTGGAAGCGGGTGGGGAGTTTAGCATTCTGGTCCAGGGAAATGCCAGACCCAGCATTGGCACCAATATAGTATGCCGGGAGACGGGTAAGCTGCACGAGCCAGTACCGCCACGTGAAGTTGACCCGAAGGATGGACACGGTGTAGTCAGCATTGGAAAGGACCACGTTTCGGGCGGAAATCCGGCCTCCGAGTGGCGACACTCGAAACGCCCCGATCGATACTCGTAGCCGGCACCGTTTCCAGATGAAGAGCCGGAAAAGTAACGATATTAGCGCCCCCACGAGCCGGGCAAAATAGAAGATGAACGCCACGCCTAGAATGAGCGCCAACACCCAGTTGGTGAGGTACGTCCAGCCCATGGTAGAAGAGGAGATGGTGGAGAGGTACGCATTATTCATTTCAGGTGTTTAAGAGGTGTTTTATGGATGTTTTAGGGATGTTTCAGGGATGTTTTAGGGATGTTTTAGGGATGTTTTAGGGATGTTTTAGGGATGTTTTAGGGATGTTTTAGGGATGTTTCAGGATGTTTCGTGTTCCGGTGTTCACTGTTTCATGTAAGTATCCCGTATTTCAGGTATTTCAGGTGTGTTTCAGATATTCCACGTTTCAAGTGTGTTTCTGTTTCAAGTGTGTTTCTGTTCAGTTAGTTTCGCCTGGTGTAGACGTAGTGTTTGTAGGCTGGGTTGATGTGGCTGCGGCCTGTGTGCAGGTCTATCTATCTAAGCTAACAATACACCAAACAAGTAAGACGATTTCGCGGTAATTGTTAAAGTAAAGTTTGTGTTGTATACAGGATCGTACGGTCTCAGAGATGTTTCAGCAATGCATGAATTGTGTTTTAGGCGTGTTTCAGGTGTGTTTCAGGTTGCAGTGTATTATGACAAGGGCTCATAACCCCACGCCCATTATGGGGACACCCGGCCATACAATCCAACACTGTCATTCCAAGTCGTTCAAGGTCATTCCAATATCATACAGATCTGAAAAACGAGTCCTGATTTGGTGTGGTATGGTTGTATCTGTATAGACGATACTGTTTTATATGCAGGATTATTCTATGCTACCCTCCAATCTCCTACCAAAACAAAACACACCAACCTATTTAAGGCATTCCAAACTCCACAAAGTACAACTTATGGGAAATGACCTAAAAACTTGTGTTATTCCCATTTTATGTGATTCCTGCATATAACCTCCTCACTTCTACCACTACGTATCTCCACATTACCTTATTTTTCTCATATTCATTTGATGCCATTACACTCCTCATCTACTTCTGAATCCACAACTTTTCTTTCCCAACCCAAATCTCTGCTGTGGAACCCATAAACTTAGAACATATGTTTGGTGTACGGGTTTTTATCTTCTCACGAGCTTTCACTTTTACATCCCCACCAACCAAACCAAAAACCAAAAAACCAACAAATACTCCCAGCCAAACTCCCCTAAATAAACCCATCTAGCACCTCTATTATTCTCAATTACTCATTAAAACTCCGGTGTACTTCAATAAATTTATTTATACTGCATATAGATCGCACCTCATATCGCAAACATAAATAAACACCTTCGGCCCCCCTACGACCATCGTCTCTTCTTCCAACTCCCACAGTATCCGTCGCCACGCCTTCAAATTCGAGTCATTTATACTAGTGCTAGTGGAGAGTCACGTGCAAAAACGAAATTTCCATTTACCCCTCTTTTCCGTCTATTTAAGTCCCCCTGTCCCCCCTATATCCACCCCTTACTTTTACCCCCCATATTTTACCCCCATTTTTCGTCCCTATCTCCACCCCATTTCACCCCCTATTTCGTCCAAAAATCACACCCAAAGTTTACCCAAATCCACTCAAATCTACCCAAAATCACCCAATCCACATGTCGTTTCATATTAAGCGGGAAAACCTCGATAAGGAGAATAGTCACGTGAGTCTTCCGTCCAAAGAGCAGTTGCGGACCAAAACATCGGAGAATGCCGTGTTACCGCAAAAAAGACCGCTAGTGGCTAAAGCGGCCAGTGACAAGCGGATCAAAAGAGTGCCTTTGGGCGGAAAAGACCAGAACTTGGCCCAGAACTTCCCCTTTGCATCGCTACAACGCTCCCAATCGTCCATACCCCAGAAATTACCCTACAAGCCTGCGCAGGTGCCTTCCAATTGGCAGCCATCGCTAGGGAGATCCAATTCATCGTTGGGGTTCTCTCATTCCAAGCCAGGGCTTAATGCAGGCCGTCCCATAGAGCCCAGTGTGGCTCAAACTCCCAAACCGGTGGAAAAGACTTCTTCAAACCCTTTAAAGAATGACTTGTTAAGTGCAGACGAAGCCACCCGGTCTAAGGCATTGGTGCCCCGGTTTTCCGCCGATTCCTTGCAGAAACCACAACCTAAAGCATTGGACCCAATACCTACCCTTCTGTTTTCAGCTGCTCCACAACTACATGCTTCCAATATCCCTCCACTTCAACGGACCAAGGAACCGGTGAAAAAGGGAACAGCGCAAATGGACCGTCTCATTGAAACATTGGCTGAAGACGAACATAGCATTGAAATCGTGCCGGAAAAGCCAAAACCTTTGCTTGATCTGCCAGGAGGCATTTCTCCCTTGAGTGGGCCCAAATTCCGCTTTCTCCAGCCGGAAATCATGGGCAGAAGGTCCTTGGCTACCAGTTTCGACTCCTCTGTTGAGATGTCTCTTGATGACATTGTGGGTGATATTAATGAAAGAGAAAGCACTAGAATCGAGCCCAATGTGGAAACCGAAATGGCAGCCGAGTTGGAAAATGCTGGGCCAATAGGACTCTCTGAGCAGGAACTTAATGATCTCCTTGACTATTGACCTCCAGTCACAGGGATGTCAAGTAAGGCATGAAACAACATGGAATTTAAGAAGTGAAGAAAAGCATGAAAAAACTCGGAATTTAAGATATGAAGTCCCGAACGAAGAAAGTGAACAGTGTCAGGAATGTTTCACGACTGTTTAACAAATGTTTCAAAGCGTGAAGAAAGTGAAAGGTTATTTTCAAAAATGCTTCAACAATGTTCAGCAATGTGAACAAAATGTCAACAATCTGTCAAGAAATAATGTGTCAAGAAGGAAAGTTAATATTGTGTCAAGAAAGGCTCAAGAAAGTGTCAAGAAACAAAGTCACGGAAAGGAAACAAAGTGAACATTGTCAAGAATGTTTTGCAATCCTACACACATACTACTGACTATTATTGACTGCACTCGTGTTACTATACACTTTCTACTATACACTTACTAGTGGCTACTGGCTACTCTATGAGTGCATGTTTCTTCATTTCTGGACCTAACCCCAATTCATTAATTTAGTTTAGACTGAAGACTGGTTGACTGTTTCATGACTGTTTTATGACTGTTTCAAGTGACAATAATCACATCAAGGGTCAAGTTTCAAGTGTCTGGACTCTGACTAAGCTACAGGCAATGAATGACCAAGGATCAATGCTATACTCAATTACTATGAGGACATGATTCAAGCAGACCTGGTTCTGCCATATATACATGAATGGACCGTTCCATCCTTTCTAACTTCCTGCCCTAGTAAACTCTGGGGCTCCTATTGGTGTACACTCTGGGGCTCCTATTGGGTGGCACACTCGGGGGTTTGTTCCTGATATGCATCGTTGTAAGTACCGTAGTACCCATTGCCCTGATCCTCCAGATTCTCCTGCTTTTCCGTCTCTTCCTCGTATTTAGGAAGTGGTGTTTTGGTGGAGTCTGCACGGGCCACAACAAAGTCAGAAATGTACTGGATGTTCGCCTCCGGAAGAGAGTCTGCCGGCACCTCCTGATTTGTCTTGACGGCCTTGTCGGCCAAATCCGTCGGAAGAAGGTTTTTGAGCTTGACGAGGTCGTTTTTCTCAAGGTACCAATTGTCTTTGGGGAACTCAATGTCCACGGCCATGTACAAGTCGCCACGCTTGGAGGAAGACCCAAACCACCGGGACTTTTCTCCAGCAATAGGCATCCCCTCTCCGGCAATCTTGATGTGGTCTCCGGGACGTAACACCTTGCCCACCGGAGTGGTCACGTGGAGGGCCCTTCCGTCCAAGTGCTTGGCCACCACCTTTGAGAACCCAGAGAGCGCCTCCACCAATGAAATGGTGTACAGAAAGTAAAGATCGTCGCCCCGCCTCGTAAACGTGTTGTGATCCTTGCAATGGAAAGTCAATATCACATCTCCAGTGGTCTTCCCGGGCTCCTGGTCCGACTCACCCTTCAACACCACGGTCAGGCCCGATTTGGAGCCCGGAGCAATCTCAAACTCAAGGATCTTGGTCTCCTCTACCACCCGGGCACCTGCACACTGGCGACACTTGTCCTTAGAGCGGGTCACCTTGCCAACACCATGACACGTGCTGCAGTCCACGTGCACCTTCGAGAAAAAGCCCGGCCCAAGCCGTTTGATCTTCTCCGTGTACCCTTTGGCATCACAAGCGCCACACGGTCTCTGTACGGCCTTCTTGCGAGCCCCCGATCCGTGGCACGTGACACAGATAATATCCCTAGTCAGGGTGATTTTGACGGTTTTGCCCCGGAAAAGCTCCTCCAACGTCACGTGCACCTCTAAGTGGGCGTCCTGCGTGCGGTTGACTTCTTGGTGGGGGTGGCGTCCGCCATTCATGCCACTAAAGGTATTGTAGAAATCTTCAGGCCCAAAATCAGCGCCACCATAAGCATTTGCAAACGGATTGCTGGAATAGGAGCCCATTCCTGCATTGTGCCCGTCCGCCAGGCCGTACAAGTCGTAATCACTTCGTTTTTTCTTGTCGCTCAAGATCTCGTAGGCGCCAGATATTTCCTTGAACTTGATTTCGGCGGCGGCATCGCCTTTTGCTTTGTCGGGGTGGTAGCGGAGCGCTAGCCTGTGGTAAGCTTTTTTGATCTCGATGTCGGTGGCCGACAGCTCGACCTCGAGGATGGCGTAGAGGTCCATGGCCTAAAGGAGTAGGTTTAGGGAGTAGGTGTAAGGAGAGGAGATGTTAAGCAGCACAGGCAGACAAGTGAAGGCGGGCGCGCGTGGAGTGAGCAGCGTGCGTGGAGTGAGCAGCGTGCGTGGAGTGAGCAGCGTGCGTGGAGTGAGAGCAGAGGGCCAGGGCCAGGGAATGGGGTGCGAAAAAAGAGGGAAAAAAGAAAGCGACGTGGACAGGATTCGAACCTGCGAGAGCAGAGCTCATGAGGAGGTGCTATTTAACCTGCACCTCACGCCTTAACCACTCGGCCACCACATCACGCTGTGAAATTCCTGAAATCCTTGTAGATAGTAGATCTATGTGGAAATATGTTTATTTTATGCGAAAATCCAAATTTACTTGCTTATATAAATTTTTAAGACCCATTTGTAAGAACTTAACAGTAGCAGGACCTGTTAGTCTTATATGTCGAACGTAATCCTTACGTCCTATAGTTTATCATGGTATGTATTGAACCTAGAATAGTCGAGGAACTCCCTGATTTATCCAAGGGAGGAAAACCTCACTGTTATATACACTGGTTGTATGTAACCCTGTATATACATGAAACATCTGCATGTTATATGCAAGTGTTACCCGACCGGGATACCTTGCATCTCAGTATCCTTGTGAAATCGTTTCCTAACCCCATTTAAATTGGTTTTACTGAAAATTTGCCTGTGACACGATGTTTTGTATGGAAACGTGTGGGCGCGGTAGTGAAGGTTTTGGAGGTACTGGAGGTTTTGGAGGTTTTGGAGGTAGTGAGTGTTTGTATGCAGGATATGTGCAGCAAACACTCGCACTCGCACTCGCACACTCGACGTTCCTCCTAACGTGCCTCCCCGAAACGCATTTTTCCTCCATATCAACTACAAACAATTTACTATGGTACGTGTTCTCCCCCCACCAACTCATCCCAATCCCTCCACCAAACCATACTAACTCCTTAGTCTAGATCTGGGTATGTATATAAAAGCAAAGGGAAATAAAAATTAATTGATGTGGCAATGCAGGGGTTCAGCAGAATAAAATGGGGTGATCCTCCGGTTCGGCCCCAGCCCCGCTCCAGTCCGGTCCCACCATCGAATTTCCCCTTGGACCCCTATAATTATAAAAATAGACCCCTATAATTATAGGAAAGGCTGTCAATATAAAAAGTCAGCTGAGGATTTCTAAGGCCGTGATTTACTTGACTGTGACTTACTTGGCTGTAACTTTGATTGGTTGTGACTTACTTGGCTGTAACTTTGATTGGCTGTGACTTACTTGGCTGTGGCTTTGATTGGCTGTGACTTACTTGGCTGTGGCTTTGATTGGCTGTGGCTTTGATTGGTTGTTGTTGTCTGTGTTTGTCGTTGTCTATCTGTCTGTCTAAGTGTGTCTATTGTGTGTGTCCGTTTAAGTCTGTCTGTCTATCTGTCTGTCTTGTTTACGGTGTCCGTCTGTTGTCTGTCTGTCTGTCTGTCTCGTTAAGGTGTCTGTCTTGTTACGGTGTTCGTCTGTTGTCTGTCTGTCTGTCTGTCTCGTTAAGGTGTCTGTCTTGTTACGGTGTCTGGCCTACTATGAGCATGTTTTGAATGAAGTGTGATTATGTGTTGTGGCTGTCATTATACGATATTATTTGTGGATGTCTTGATGTCTTGATGTTTTGATGATGTTTTATGCTTTATGATATTAGGGTGACATGATGTCACGGTGTTATGCTGTTATGGTTGCCTATTATGGTACCATTTTATGTGACCATATTCTATGTGACAATATCATAACACTGATGTCATTACTGTCAACACCGTCAAAATTGTCATTACCGCCTATCATTATTGTCATCTGTCATCCGTTATTGGTGTCATTATTGGGACTATCGTATTGACGACATATGATGTTTACCGGTGTCATAACTCGTGCCACAACTATTGTTATTTTTATTAATGTCATTGGTGTCCTTTTTGATCTCTATGATGTCATTGATTTCGATGAAATTGCTATTGATAGATTCAAGATGGACAGCACAATTCAGAGTTGAGGGAGATGATAATGTCATGAACCAATGAGAATGAGGCCCATGACAAGAAACCATGAAAGACATGACATGACAGATTCCTTGAAAGACATGACATGACAAGATTCCTTGAAAGACATGACATGCACGGAAGATCAGTAAATTGATGTATCCATTTCCCAAGCTGCCCATCATAACCATTCCAATACTAACCTACAGAGTAGCCGTTGCCGATGAATCCTTAGCCGCCTTCAACGACTTGAAGTTGGGCAAGAAGTACAAGTTCATCATCTACGCGTTGAACGACGCCAAAACCGAAATTGTGGTGGACTCCACTTCCACTGACTCGGACTACGAGGCATTCTTGGAGAAGTTCCCCGAGAACGAGTGCAAGTACGCCGTGTACGACTTTGAGTACGACATTGGTGGAGGTGAGGGAAAGAGATCCAAGATCGTCTTCTTCACCTGGTCGCCAGACACTGCGCCCGTGAGATCCAAGATGGTGTACGCCTCGTCCAAGGACGCTTTGAGAAGAGCCTTGAACGGAGTCGCAGCCGACATCCAGGGTACTGACTTCTCGGAAGTGGCCTATGACCCCGTTTTGGAGAAGGTCAGCAGAGGAGCTTTGCGTTAGGTAAGCAACACCCAGGAACCAGAACTTTAGCTACTGTATAGGCCGTAGCCAGTGAACAGAGCTCATAAGTCTCAATCGTATAAGTACACTATACCATACCATACCATACCATACTACACAGACACCTTCTTCACCAGTACCTATAATACTCATATATAATACTGACCTCACTGGCCCATGGGATGACTATGGTGATCTAGGTACGAGCCTCAGATATTTTAATGTACTAGAGGGAGTGTACTACTACTCTACTTCTCTGTTACTGGACTACTCTTTACTACTAAACTACTAAACTACTAAACTACTAAACTACTTAACTACTAAACTACTAAACCACTAAACTACTAAACTACAGTGTTATTCGAAACGATTCAGACCAGCGCGACAAAATGTTTCAAACCACCACAACAAAATGTTTCAAACCACCACAACAAAATGTTTCGTACCCCTTTGCATAATGTTTCAAACCATATGAACAAGTTGTTGTATAGAGGATAATAATGAAACCAGTTCAGTTCCGTCCGTATTTCACCGTTGATTGGTACTGCAAGACTCCCAAATGCATTACATAAGAGGCAATCCTCCAGATTTAAGATTTCAGATTATTGAATTCTAATAAAAGTTGGTGTGAAACATTACGCCATTTGGTTTGAAGGACTGCGAAGGGTACGAAACATTTTGTCGCGTTGGTTCGAAACATTTTGTCGCGCTGGTTTGAATAGTTTTGAAAGACACTGTACTAAACTACTAAACTACTAAACTACTAACTAAGTACTAGAATAGCAGTCTCCAAGGATGGTGGAATCCGTTGACTCAACATTATGGTTTACAGAATCTTCTGCTTCTCTCCAAGTCAAGCTTCTCAAAACTAGTATTTTAATCCAGACAGTAGTCAGTAGGAAGTAGGAAGTTGTTAGATTCTGGTTACGTCCAGTACTCTGTTTTGTTTGTTTTGTATGTTTATTCGCCAAAGTTTCCTCATATAAAAAAGATCAATTTGAACTAGGAAAAGCCAAAATCAAAATGATTATGGGGGTAGCTATAGAGATATTATTATTAACAGTAACAGTGGAACCATCGCACCTTATATAGACTGGTCCGGCATAGAGGAATGGAGGTCTTCTTGAGGGCCGAAGGCCGCTCAACATCTGATTGACCAGTGCAGCCTTCAATATCCATATGGGTAGTACACTACCCGTGGTGGGTCTAAAAGAAGTAGTCTGAGTGTGTAGTCAGTAGCAAGAAGTATTGAGTAGTAGTAAGTAGTCGGTTGTTATGTTCTTTATAACGTGTCTTAACCTAGTGTTGTACTCGTTGCTGGTTCCTCAAGGAGAGGAACCGGAGTGGCTTATATACTTTGAGAGCACCGAAAACCTCTCCACCAGAACAATGGTAAGGATTGTTCTAGAATAGCCGAAAGGACCATCATAGTACTTCATACAGCGATGGTCGTGACACGGCGTTTTCAATGGCCATTGTAACAACCGGACTGAGAGGCTTCATAATACCTTCACAGTCAGGGTCCTGGCTATGGGGATCTAACAGATAAAACTGTATAAAGTAATGAAGTGGTAGTACTATAGCTTATTCTAGTAGAGAGTGGTAGTAGAGAGTAGTAGTAGAGTAGTGTAGAGTATAGCCTACTATGGTATAATAGTGTAGTAGAGTATAGCCTACTATGGTATAATAGTGTAGTAGAGTATAGCCTACTATGGTATAATAGTTATCGTATAGTAGAGTATAGTGTAGTATAGAGTAGTGAAGCAGTATTACAATAAAGTGATAAAACAGTATAGAGTAAAGAAGTGGTAGTACTATAGTATATTCTAGTAGAGAGTAGTGTAGTGTAGTGTAGTAGCACTACAGTATAATGTAGTGTATAGCCTAGTGTTAGATTCTTGTAGGCACGTTTATTACCTAATCGAAACTATATTCGTTGATGATTCTTCAAGAGGAATCGGCCACCATTAAGTATTCTGCCGGAACGTAGCCGCAGGGGTGTAGTAAGGACAACCCACTCGGAGATTATCTGGGTACATGAGCTCAATCTCTGTAAGGGCAGAGTACTACCCATTACAGAATTTATCAACCGTGGTATAATAGTACACTCTAGTCTGGTATGGTATAAAGCAGTGTAGAGCATAGACTAGTGTAGATGGACTAGTGTAGATGGACTAGTGTAGAGCATGGACAGTGTAGAGCATAGACTAGTATAGAGTGATGTAGAGTAGTGAAGTAGTTATGCATAAAAAAGTGATCAAACTGTATAGAGTAATGAAGTGGTATTAATATAGTTGATTCTAGTAGAAAGTAGTAGTGGAGGGTGGTAGCTGAATAGTGTGGAGTATAGCCTACTGTGGTGTGATAGTGTAGTAGAGTAGTGTAGTGTAGTGTAGAGTAGTGTAGAGTAGTGTAGAGTAGTGTAGAGTAGTGTAGAGTAGTGTAGAGTAGTGTATAGTGTAGTAGAGTACAGTCGAGTATAGTAGAGTACAGTATAGTATGGTAGAGTAGAGTAGAGTATATGTTAGACCCACCATTGGTAGGGCTCTACCTATTTCAGTATTTGGAACCTACGCTGTCTAATCCCAATGGCCATTCTAAGCGTCACAAAACATGCAAACATTATATTTCATAAAAGAGTAGTAAGAAACAGCACTCTACACTCGAGCAAAATATACAGGCTGTTAGTATAGATTACGACGTGTACTAGTAGTAGTAGTAGTCAGTAGTAGTAGTCATTAGTAATTAGTAATTAGTACTAGTGTGAACATGTAGTAGTATTAAAAGTAGTAGTAGTAGTAGTAGTAGTAGTAGTAGTAGTAGTAGTAGTAGTAGTAGTAGTAGTCTGGTATGGTTAGTAACAGTTGATGACCGTTGTAGTTGTAGTTACTAGTGCTGGAAGTAGTAGTAGCAGTAGCAGCTTAGTTTAGTGATGGGTCACATTGCAATGGTGAGTAATAGTGTAGTAGTGTAGTAGTCAGTAGTATATAGTATATAGTATAGTGATGTATAATCTTTATACCCTAGTAACCTGCGAATATTACGGTATTATGGTATTTTTATGTTCTTTATAACGTGTCTTGACCTAATCTTGTATTCGTTGCTGATTCCTCAAGGAGAGGAACCGGAGTGGCTTATATACTTTGAGAGAAACGTGGCACCGAAAAACTCTCCACCAGAACAATGGTAAGGATTGTTCTAGAATAGCCGAAAGGACCATCATAGTACTTCATACAGCGATCGTGACACGGCGTTTTCAATGGCCATTGTAACAACCGGACTGAGAGGCTTCACAATACCTTCATAGACAGGGCCCTGGCTATGGTGGATCTAACAATTACTGTGTATGACTACTATTACTGTATTGAGGGCATTTGAGAGATTACCTTTTTTAAGGATAAGCTTATTGAAGGATTACTCATTGAGCAATTACGCTATGAAAGATTATCTTGTCAAGAGGCACTTCTGAAATATTGCTATGAGAGACTTGCTATGAGAGACTTGCTATGAGAGACTTGCTATGAGAGACTTGCTATGAGAGACTTGCTATGAGAGACTTGCTACGAGAGATTTACTACTATTACTCTCTATTACTACTATTACTCTCTATTACTACTATTACTCTCTATTACTACTATTACTCTCTATTACTACTATTGTCTATAATGCATATCACTGTTTGAAATAAACGAGTATGCTACGTTTGAATTGGTAAGGATTGTCTCGTTGGTGTAAGTATATATAAAATTCCCCCACAGACGGACTGGGACGGATTTGGAAGGACGATTTGAGCTACATGTAAGGTCATATTAGCACAGAAAACTAGAAAACGAGTTTGTGTTAGATTCTGCATTACATCTAGTACCTGAAGTTTTGTTAATTCGTTGATAGATTCCCCGAAGTGGGAATCCTGGGTGATTATATAGCTAACCAGTGAATACCGGGGTGACAAGCTGGATAAGCCCTGTCATGAGCTATAGTGAATGGATGAATGTATTTCATGAGTTAGGGTGAATGGATGAATGTATTTCATGAGTTAGGGTGAATGGATGAGTCCATGTCACGGTTATAGTGAATAGATGGGTCATTGGCATTCATAAACTCGACGATACCTCTATAGAAAGTGTGTCTACCCATGGCAGGTGTAACAGTTGGGTAAGTAAGGGTATAGTTCAACTTTCAAAATACGTGAAAAGGGGTTTAGGATATAAAAGGTTTAGGATATAAAGGTTTAGGATATAAAAAAAAGTAGAGCTTAGGGTAACCCATGAAAGAAAAGACGCTATGATACTACTTAAGTAATTCCCTAATTCGGGTTTTTCGAAGTTTGTTTATGCTGCTGAGGTGTGTACTTGGAGATTGGTGTAGCTGAAGAGTGGACTGCGAACTAGAGGAGATTTCCGCGAAAGCTGCAAAATGCAACACATGCAATTTTTGAAGTACCACCAAAAATCGAAAATACAGTTTTTACAGTCGAAACTCTTTAAGCATTTATAATAAAGCTTTCCGAAATGAAAAATAGTTAAATAGATGAATTTTAGGAAGGGTGCTTATATGCAGGACCCACAGAAACTGTCTACCATTCCCATTACCCACCACCCAAATGTTAGATTAGCAACTCAATTTAGTTTTTCTTGGTGAATATGGAGATTCAACGAGTAATTGATGATAGCACCAAATATAGACTAGTTTTTTTGGCACGAGACACTACTCTTTATAATCATTATAGGGTCATCTATGTCAGATCCGGCATAGGTAGTTGCCTACCTATTGGGGAATGTTTAAGCCTGTCTGCAGATATCTACCAGGCACCGAACAGCCACCGACCAGGCACCGAAACATCGCGCCTCCCTCTAAGACCTAGTATATATGCAACTCAGATTCCCCGATAGGAGGAATCATCAACGAATATAGATAACTTAGTACAAACGTTACAACAAGAATCTAACAATCTACTACTGTAATAGTGACTACCATACTATCAGTATAACACCTTCTTTTAGTTCTCTACTACAGACCACTGACTAAATACCACTGGCTAATTAGATTTGGTACTAATTATTTAAAGACTACTGACCGTATTACACTACAGTCTAATCTGTACTACTGTAATCTGTACTACTGTAATCTGTACTACTGTAATCTGTACTACTTTAATCTCTACTACTGTAATCTGTAATCTGTACTACTGTAATCTGTACCACTGTAATCTGTACCACTGTAATCTGTACCACTGTAATCTCCACTACTATACTAATCCATGAGTATAAAACTGTTAGATCCTTGCAAGCACGTTAATTACCTATTCGAAACTATTTTCTGATGATTCCTCAGCAAGAGAAATCGGCCGCCATTAAGTAGTCTGCCGGGAGGTTGACTATTCACTATGGATATTTATCTGCCCGTCGAAAGCGGGCCAGGCTGTGGTCTTTTGGAACTTGGAGATGGGCTTGAACGTATTGTTGCCATTAAGAAAAAAAGCTCTTCAATGGAAGTAGGTAGTAATGCCACCTTGATTATCATCGGGTGATTTAAAAGTCTCTTATGGAGAGAATTGAATACGAGTAAGACCCACCAACTGGCTTCTCGTACTTGTCAACCAAAAAAGAACTTAGCCCTTTACACTTAAATGTCCTTCTCGTCTCACTACAGACCAGTAGAAACAGACCAGTAGAAACAGACCAGTAGAAACAGACCAGTAGAAACAGACCAGTAGAAACAGACCAGTAGAAACAGACCAATAGAAACACACCAGTGGAAACACACCAGTAGAAACCACTACAGAAATAGTCACTCAATATTAACTTTCACCTACTCTTATGTATTATCTGATCCTCAATACTCCGATGAAATTTAGTGACTGGTTTTTTAGTTGAAGTTTAATTTGTATTAGGAAATCCATGATATTCAGGTCAACCGTGATGATGCAGCTCAACCGTGATGATGCAGCTCAACCGTGATGATGCAGCTCAACCCTAAAGCGGGATCTCCTCTATATATCCCTTTTTTCCACCTTGGACTCCTTCCTCCTGCACCGAACTTGTTAATACATTGTCTCAAGTCAAACCTGACTCCTTCTGACAACAAGACCCGGTTGCGAAACTAGTCTCCAGGAGCCCTGTACTTCATGTACCACCTTACCTACATAGACGACTTAGCACATCTTTCTTACATGTTAAACACTTCCAAGTATTAGGTAGTCGCAAATAGCTTCTCAAGGGTAGAAGTTAACTCTCTCTATATAAGCAACAAAGAGAGAGCGCCTGTATATTACTGCCCTCTTTCCATACATTCCTTCTTTCTTTTAGAGTGTGAAACAAGAAAAGCCACACTCTCCATACAGCTCTTCATTTATATAAGATCTCGCCTGTGTAGCATCGATGGAGTAGTATAAAGTAGATGGTATAATACCTTCGTTACTTTCTCTAGTACTTCCATCAGACTGTTTGGTCCGTTGGAAAGGTCTATAGTTCACCCGAAGGGAGCTATACTTGTAGAGTCCCAGATACTGAACTAAAGTCAAATAAATAATAAATAAATAATTGTTATGTTCTTTATAACGTATGTTGTCTTAACTCTTATATTCGTTGATAAAGAACATAACATGGGGTCGTACCCGGATTGGTTTATATAACTTTGAGAGAAACGTGGCATCGAAAAACCCTCCACCAGAACAATGGGAAGCAATGTTCTGGAATGTTCGAAAGGGGGCCTTGGATTCACGACGTTGTTACACTCATGTCACGGCATTTGTACTAGACACGACTAGAATCAGACATCGTAGGCTCCATATTGTATCTATAGGTCGTGTACTACCTATGGTGGATCTAACATGTCCACTGTCTCACAGGATTTCCAGACGCTAGGAATTCCCAACTCTCACCTTTCGGTCACTCAACATCAGCAATCGAATGGCCGTGTTGAAAATCGGAACAAATTGATTGAGAGCTATCTTCGTTTTTACATCCAACAGAACCAAGACTGGCCGTCTCTCCTAGCCGTGGGAGAATATGTGCTCAATGCGCAACCCTCTCGTCGCTTCAAGGTAAATTGCCCTTTGAATTGGATCTCGGATATCCATTACAATTTGAATTCCCTGTTCCGATCCAGCACCTCAACCGTGACTCAGTGGACATGGCAGAAACACTCAATCGCGTATACGCTGCAGCGATCGCGGCCCACCAGGCCTCCTTCGATAAAGAACATAACAATAATAAATAAATAATAAATAAAGAACATAACAATAATAAATAAATAATAAATAAATAATTGTCAACAAGTACCTAGCATGTACGGAGTCAGAGTACTTCGTGGATGTGTTAGATGCAGACCAGTGATGCACCGTGTGCAGGTCCATAGTGGGTGAACACTCTTCACCAGCCTCGCACCGTCCAATCTACTTTGGTCTTGTAAGGTACAACTTACATATCCCTGTATACTAATATATACTAAAACATAGGTTGAAAATAATAAATAAATAGACCAACAAAGTAATTGTAGTAATCGTAATATCTAACGATTGCTTGGAAAAAAAATAAAGTTGGTGAAATACGGATGTTGAGAGACATTTGGACAGTTTGGGCACATTTCTGGGCAAATACCACACTCACTTGATGGACCGACTCAACTTGGTGATGTTCTGGAGAAAGTTGCTGACCATATACTCCACGGAATCGAGGTTGGTGAAAGCACTCACTACCACTGGGTCTGCACTCCGAACTTGTAGCTTCTTATTGACCATCACCACACTATTGTTATAGGTGACGCACCGGGTGATGTAAACCTGAGTATCGTAGCAGGGCTTCAACCGGAGATGACCTAGAACACTCAGAAAGACCCCACCTTCGTCTTTTTTCCACATTCAAATCCTTGCCTCGGGACATCTGGTCTCGGAGGTTATCCACATGCAGCTTTCCCGAAGCCAAGTCAATTTCACACCACGGGCTTCTCCACGATACGAGTCAAGTCCTTGATATCGACGTAGATTTCTGCCACCCTCAAATAAATATCCACAGCTATGGAGCCAGAAAGATCGGGCTCAAACATGGACTCGGGGGTCACGTGACGTAGGTCCACCAAGTTGGGGTCTGTGGGGAGCTGGAGACTACACTTGGCTTTTTTGGAGTTCTTTGAGTACTAAGATACTTTTGTTGGATTCCTCAAAACGAGGGAATTGAGCTGCTTTAAAGTGTTATGTAGTTGATGCCAGAGGAGTTAGCGTATGCAGCTGGTTGTTGATAGATGCTTGTTTTGATAGATGCTTGTTTTGATAGATGCTTGGCTGCTAGTACTTACTCCATTGTTACACCGAAAGGGAATGTTTAACAACAAAGGATGGTTACCTACCAAGTGTTCGGTGATGATAGGTTAAAATATCGTATGGGTCGTGGAAGACCCGTATCGGATCTAACTTCTTTTAAACTTATAATAGACAGTAGTCTGGTCTCTACTAACCACAGATATTCACTCTGGTCTCCACTAACCACAGATATTCACTCTGGTCTCCACTAACCACATAATAGTGTCCCTCTATGGTAAACATAGTAGTCTCTAGTATACATAATAGTCTAGTTCTAGATTCTACTTCATAATACTCGAATCAGAAGTCTGCAGTCTCTGTCTCTACTCTGACTTTCTGAAGTACCCCGAAAAAATGTGCCGCAGCAGAAAAGTTCTGGTAAACGTTGATGTGGCTCAACAACCACTTCACAATAAGCTGCTTGGCATGCAAGCTAAAGCCCTGTTGCTGTATATACTCCATTGTGGAAGTTGTGAACTCCAGAAGAACATCCATGTTCCGCAAAGCATTCCTTTTCTCTCCTGACCAAAAATTTGGACTGGTGGATTATTTTGGGAAGCAGCAAAGAATCAACTTCAGAAACTGGGGGGAGGGGCGGAAGATCCTGCATCGAAACACTCTACCTTACTCCCTTCAACAGTGTCAATTCCGAAATCATACGCTTAGTATCAATAGCATGACTATCACAGTAAGAACTAGTCCTCCTAGTATTAGTTACTGACCCCACAAACAAACTCTTGAAGGACCTGACGGACCTCTTAGCTAACATCAGTATTCATCTTCCACTATACACTCCTACTATTCGATCCTTGGTGTAACGTTAAGTACTAAAATCACTTTATTCGTTGATGATTCCCCAAAGGGAGGAATTTGAGCTACTTTTTTAGTGTTTTCAGGAGAATTTTCATTGCGGAACAACTCTTTAGTGATAATTTGTCTACTCACCTCAGGCCATACTGATCCTCCATACCATAAAGGCTGAGTAGACGGCTGAATAAGAGTTTGAATAGGAGGCTGAGTAAAAATGGGTATTGCATCAGGCTGAGAGGCTTCGTAATATCTCCATAGGTAGATCGCCACCTATGGTGGATCTGACACCTACACTGGAACCTCCCGTAATAACGAGCGGTCACGTGACCGGAACATCAACACTAGCTGAACTGTATAATGATAAACATGGCCCAGCACACCCACCCCCACAAACGCCCCCGGGCAACGATACAGCAAAAAGTCCACATTCTAGACTATTTTCATGCCCATAAGTGGCTGCAGGCAGGAGTCGTGGAGGAATTCAAAGATGTAGTTATGATCTCCAAGTCCAGCATTCATGAATGGCTCAAGAATGAAGCACAGCTCCGGGAATTACTCAAGGAATCCGAGACAGGGGGACAGCAGAAAAGGCGGATCACGTTCAAGTACGAAAAAATTAACAGCAAAATGGATGAGTTGGTGCAGAAGAACCGGGACATCAGTGACCCTGAACTCCGGAGGCACTGGTGTAAGTATGCACGGGAGTATGGGGTGGATGATCCCAAGCGATTGGAGGGGTTTAGCAACGGGTGGCTTGAGCAGTTCAAAAAGAGACACAATTTGATTAAACGGGGAAAGGGGAGAGAGGAGGGTGGAGATACCCGATTGGGAAGTGGCTCAGGAAGTGGCTCGGGAAGTGATGCATTGGGTAATGGCGATACCGCATTGGGAAGTGGAGATACCACATTGGGAAGTGGCTTGGCAAATGGCTTAGCAAATGGCTTGGAAAATGGCTTGGGAAATGGCTTGGGAAGTACCGCATTGGGTGCCCGGTTGGGAAGAGACCTTGCATTGGAACTAGATTTCGACCAGTACGGAGGGTTTGGCAAAGACCTCAAACGAAGGAAATTCAGCCCTGAAAAACCTCCCGCCTCCAAAGGAAGAGATCTTTTTCTTGGCCGAACCAAAGAGTTCCAGCCTCAAAAGAGTCTCAGTTTCACCCCCTTTGTCGAGCCTTACGATGACCGTGCAGGCCTACGAATCAACAGTCTTCTAACCCGAGAAAATCTCACCCGAGAAAATCTTACTCGAGAAAATGCTACACGAGAAAATCTAACTCAAAACAATGAAAATAAGACTAGAGAGGGAATAGAAGGAGGAATAGGACTAGAGGGAGGAATAAGGGAAGGAAGGTTCAAAGAGGGAGGAAGATTTAAAGAAGGAATAGAGGGACGCACAAAAGGACCGTTAGAAGGGCGATTAGAAGGAAGATTTAAAGAGGGGAAGGCCAGAGAAGAAGACCCGAATCCCGTGGGAAGTGAGGTTCTTGTGCAGCCAGTGGTTGGAGCCACAGTTTCTGCGCATGAGATCGAACGGTTCTTCTTTTTCCGTGCAGACAACTTCTTCAAGCGTCACCATTATGACTACCCCCAAACGATCAAATTATACGAGGAGTTCAAAGCATCGTTTTTGAGCGAAAAACTCATCCTGCTCCGTGCCGAAGGTCCAGGTATTCCTATTCTGGGCGTCGTGCATCCACCGAAAGCAGATTATGGCCTGGACATTGTTCCTGGCTTCATGAAGACTGTGATGCTGAATACTAGTACTGGGGTGAATAGTGATGAAGGTCAGAGTATGGTTGAACAAATCGGACAGAAGAGTCTGATTGGACAGAAGAGCTATATTGGAAAAATCGGACAAAAGAGTCATATGGGACAAATTGGACAAAAGAGTCATATGGGGCAAATCAGGGAAATCAGGCAAATCAGGGAAACCAGGGAAATAGGACCCAAGGCGGTGCAGGGCCAGAATATCGCACCCAATCCAGGCTCCGACCGGAAATTGACCTTGAAGTCATTATGGGAACAGAACAAAAATACCTTTTCGTGAATTGGAATATTCGGGATGGGGAGTGAACATTTCTCCGTTTTTTTTTTTTTTTTTTTTTTTTTTTTT
>NKZN01001739.1:31041-53321 GCA_002374485.1 Metschnikowia santaceciliae
CATGGGGGTCATAAGGGACATGGGGGTCATAAGGGACATGGGGGTCATAAGGGACATGGGGATCATAAGGGACATGAGGGCTATATGGACATGGGGACTATATGGACATGAGGGTCATGTTAGGGCTTGTCCCCACGCGGAATCCCTAGAAATGCAATAAATCAATAGTATAGGTAGTAATGATAATATTTATAATAGTCCAATAGTGCAGTAAAGTACCAGTAATCAATAATACACCAGTGCAGTTATTGTTGGAACAGCCATAGACAGCTTTAAATAGTGAGATTTCGGCCTATGTTAACTTCACTTCTACTTCACTCTACTTCACTTCTACTTCACTCTACTTCACTTCTACTTCACTCTACTTCACTCTACTTCACTTCTACTTCACTCTACTTTACTTCTACTTCACTTCTACTTCACTCTACTTTACTTCTACTTCACTTCTACTTCACCTCTACTCGACTACTACTTACACTACACTTGCACCTAAAATCTTCTACAATTCACTACACTACACTACACTACAATTCAATACACTACTGTTAACGCGTGAGTATATTACGCATATGTGTTATCTCAAAGACTGAGGTTGCGCGATTTACGCATAGCGCTTAAGTCGCAATGTTTCAAGGAGGCATGCCCACTCCAGTATAAAAGGAGGGGCCGCCACCCACGCTTGTAAGGTTAAGAGTTCTTCCCCAGGAAGTGAAGACAGCGTGAGCTAGACATAAGTTACATTCAATAAAAGTAAGTCTGAAAGTTAACACTACTACACTTGCCATAGACTTCTATTACTACAGACTATTATTACAACCGATTTACTAAAGAAAAGTCACAAGCAAATACTAGGAAATAGAAAAATGAATGTACTTTGAAAGTTTCAGTATACATAAAGAGGATTAAAACACGCCAAGTCCCTTGGTATGGTCCAAGAACACTCATTCAGGAGGTTGTTTTCTTTGGTGCCAAAGTGTTGGTGGGTGGAGAGGCAGTTCCCGGCTTGGATACCTTTACCATGAGCTCACTATTTCGCTCTTACCGTATAACAAGAAAACAAGATGTGCGATAAAGCCAGGGAGATCAGCATAGTTCAGTCAGGGACGGGAATTGGCGAAATGAAAAGACACAGAACCATGCGTCAGATGTGTTCATGGCTGTCCTAGTCTGATGTCTAAGCCAAGATAAGCAAACTGTGACTTAACATCACATATGGTGTCTGTTCTCTCCTCCAATGCTCAGGATAAAGTTCAATCCAGAATATGAGTACAATTCTACACTACAATACGCTTACTCTTGACTCATACTTAGAATATAAGACTTAGGAAAGACTTGACTTATATTAACTCATTCTTATTCTTATTCTTATTCTTATTCTTATTCTTATTCTTATTTTTATTTTTATTTTTATTTTTATTTTTATTCTTATTCTTATTTTTATTTTTATTTTTATTCTTATTTTTATTTTTATTCTTATTTTTATTCCTAGCTTCATTTCTTCTCCCACTTGATTTATACTTAAGATAAGATTTATTCTTATACTAAACTCATACGTAATGTCAGATCCACCATATGTAGTCTACCTATGGCGGTATTATGAAGTCTCTCTGGCCGATCGTAATAAGGGCTATTGCAACCACCGTAGCATGGTGTTCGGCCATCGCAAATGATGAGCTGTCTTCAAAGATGCCAGAACAATTGCCACCATTATTCCCTGAAGAGTTTTTCAATGACACGTTTCTCTTCAGTTGATGTATAAATGGCACTGGATCCTCTTTCTGAGGAGCCATCAACCGACAAAATAGATAACTTAGTACATAACGTTCAACAAGAATCTAACACTTAACCTATACTTCTACTCATTCTTCTCTTCTCTACTCATTCTTCTCATCTCATCTCATCTCATCTCATCTCATCTCTACTCATTCTTCTCTACTCATTCTTCTCTACTCTACTCTTCTCTTCTATTTCTATTTCTATTTCTACTTACACTAAACTAAACTACAATTACACTTATACCTAAACTCTTAGGGGTGTACGGGTAACTTTTACTTAACTTTTACTTAACTTCTACTTAACTTCTACTTAACTTCTACTTCTACTTCTACTTAACTCAGGACAAGACTTATTCTTCTACTTGACTTATTCTTCTACTTGACTTTTATCTCTACTTGACTTTTATCTCTACTATACTATACTACTATACTATACTATACTATACTATACTACTATACTACTATACTATACTACTATACTATACTATACTACTATACTATACTACTATACTATACTACTATACTATACTACTATACTATACTACTATACTACTATGAGAGAACAAGACTGACGAGGGATCACAGTAGCTTAAGACTACGCGTCAATGAATTCTAATTTTATCTCGATGGTACAATAGTGCCAGTCCAATATAGTATAGTATTATAGACTAATGTATACTATGATAATCTGACTGTTTCTACTTTTACTGTTGCAGAAATACTGAAGTCGGGATTCACCGATTACTGTTACTGATTACTGTTACTGATTACTGTTACTGATTACTGTTACTGATTACTGTTACTGATTACTGTTACTGATTACTGTTACTGATTACTGATTAGGTATTAGGTATTAGCACTATTATACTGACTACAGTACACTGTGCATTGCTACAGTACATTACTAGAGTGGACTAGACTCGGTACTAACTAGACTAATACTCTCCCATATTGTACTGGTGGTTACTATAATACAGACGAGGTCTTTCTGTACAGAGGTAAGCCAATGCTTCTCTAGACTTATGTATACTTCTACTATTGATACTACTCTACTACTATAGTAACACCATTATCGAGATCACGACAACTCTACTCTGTATTCTCTAATGTCTACTCCTTACTACTCATATTACTACCACTCTCTGACCCTAGTAATAGTCTGATTGACTATTTAGCGATTGTACCCTTACAGTATCCATAGTCGCAGTGATCCAGTGGTCTCACGATTACCTATTCAGTCCCACTGTTGGTCCCATTGTTAGCATTGGAAGTGTACTGGTATGGAGCACGTTGGACTTGAGAGCTTTTCTGGACTGGTAGAGCTGGACTGGTAGAGCTGGACAAGATCTTTAAAAACTTGTGTCCCAAAGTAGAGCCTCCTTTCCGGTATGCTCCAGCCGTTATACGAGTAAATTCAAGGTCTTGATCCGGGGCCCTGTTCCATGTTCCCTGTTCACTCGATTCTTCCTGTCATTTTTATCTCTACTTGACTTTTTCTACTTGACTTTTATCTCTACTTGACTTTTTCTACTTGACTTTTTCTCTACTTGACTTTTTCTCTACTTGACTTCTATCTGCACTTAAACGGTTGGATAACAAGACTTCACAAAGCACTTCTGATGCATTTGATGCTCTATTCCAGATACCTACAAATTCCGGCAAACTTGTGGCAGGACTGCTGGATGTACGTGGGTGTACAACGCGGCTGAAAGGCCCCAAGCGGCTTGCTGACACCATCGCGTCTCCTAACGTCTCTAAAAGGCCTCATGCTGCGCTGTCACAGACCTTGACGCCTGGACTTGCTCAAACTACTGTCGTGGTGGATCCGCAGGCTTCCACCAAGTCCGCTGAGTGGGAAGCCACGACTATTGAGGCTCCTCCGGCAAGACCATCAAACGTCGGAAGCGACTGCTGCCGCTTTCTGACCCCACTCAGACCCCGCTCAGACCCCGCTCAGACCCCGCTCAGACCCCGCTCAGCTGCCGCTTTCTGACCCCGCTCAGCTGCCCCAACCTGATCTGATATCTTTGGCTGGTTCCCTGAACAGTAGTGGTCACCTTATGTCCGCGGTCGGCCAAACGCAGACCTCTAAGCCGTGAGCCCCTGACAGATCTCCAACTGCGGCAACTCGCCTGGCTGTTGGTATTCTTACCTCTCGAGGGAGAATGGCTGAATATCCTCTTGGTGCTTTTCAAAGGAATTGCACGCTTAGACTTGGTCTGACTTACGGCTTTGTCCATCGAGCCTTGGAGGTTTTCATCCCGGTTGTTAGAGAGATACAGAATATCAATGTTGACCCTCCTATGAACTTTCCCAGGGAAGCTCCCAGCTCTGGCCACCACGCAGTGGTGTTGCGGGTGCGAGCACGTACCGACTCTTCACCCGGCGGAGCCGGGTAAATATTATTTACTATTAAATTAAATTTAATATCTAGGGATTTATTTAAATAAATATATTTTATAGAAGGTTATGTACGGCCAATCCCCGGTACTGTGGAAATCCAAGTTACAGAAAACTGTTGCTGTCTCAACCCTGAAGAATTTATGACCACCACGATTAGGACTAGGTCCAACATATGCGCAAATAAGCAGGCGCTGGGCTTGACTTTTTCTACTTGACTTTTTCTACTTGACTTTTTCTATTTGACTTTTTCTCTACTTTTTGTTGTTGTTCTTCTTCTTCTTCTTCTTCTTCTTCTTCTTCTTCTTGTTAGCTTATACACCTACTACTGCTTGTTCTTCTACTTATTCTCAGCTTCTATTCTACTTCTATTCTACATACTTCTAGAACTTTATACTTGGACTGGACTCTTAAATATTTCCGTGGCCATGTACGGATATATTGGAATCTTAGTATTAAGGACTTTACAATGATTGCTGATCTTACTGTGTTATCTGCTACTATTACTGACTGACTACTGACTGACTACTGACTGATTACTGACTGATTCTCATGGAATGCTAGAGTAACTTATTGATTGTATACACAGGCCAAGTATTTATGGCCATTGCTTGGGCCCTAAGTTTTCAAGGCGTTTTCTCCAGGGACTATTCTCCAGGCGTTCTCGACTATTTCCTCCAGGCAATTCCTCCATAGACTACTCTTGGAGCCCGCCTTATTCAATTCAGTATAGTTCTTGCTGCTGGAGTCCTTTCTCTGGGTCTTAGTGTTGAAGTCCTTTGTCTGGTTCTTGCTGCTGGAGTCCTTTCTCTGGGTCTTAGTGTTGAAGTCCTTTGTCTGGTTCTTGCTGCTGGAGTCCTTTCTCTGGGTCTTAGTGTTGAAGTCCTTTGTCTGGTTCTTGCTGCTGGAGTCCTTTCTCTGGGTCTTAGTGTTGAAGTCCTTTGTCTGGTTCTTGCTGCTGGAGTCCTTTCTCTGGGTCTTAGTGTTGAAGTCCTTTGTCTGGTTCTTGCTGCTGGAGTCCTTTCTCTGGGTCTTAGTGTTGAAGTCCTTTGTCTGGTTCTTGCTGCTGGAGTCCTTTCTCTGGGTCTTAGTGTTGAAGTCCTTTGTCTGGTTCTTGCTGCTGGAGTCCTTTCTCTGGGTCTTAGTGTTGAAGTCCTTTGTCTGGTTCTTGCTGCTGGAGTCCTTTCTCTGGGTCTTAGTGTTGAAGTCCTTTGTCTGGTTCTTGCTGCTGGAGTCCTTTCTCTGGGTCTTAGTGTTGAAGTCCTTTGTCTGGTTCTTGCTGCTGGAGTCCTTTCTCTGGGTCTTAGTGTTGAAGTCCTTTGTCTGGTTCTTGCTGCTGGAGTCCTTTCTCTGGGTCTTAGTGTTGAAGTCCTTTCTCTGGTCCACGGTCTTGAACTGGTCTCTGGTATTTGTAAGGACTTTACTGTCCTCCTCCATGGTCTGGTCAACCTGAATCCATTTCTATGGCCAATCCTATCACAACACTGTACCTGGCATAACTCTTACATCATTCATTTTCAAGTCATAAATTAAACGATTGATCCAATCAATTCCAGAGATCAATCCACTGAGTCTCTGGTTCTGATCTGGTTCTGATCCGGTTCTGATCCGATCCGATCTGATCCGATCTGGTTCATTCACTTTTGTGATCTTCATCCGATCTGTCCTCAATCAGTCCAAGTCCTGAGGACCGAGTCCCCAGTCATGGCCCTAAAGAATCTCCGTTTCGTGTTCATATTCGATTGCCATCTTAGGCAGACCCGCTGCATCCTTGGCCGTTTTTGGACAGTCCTTGCAATTCAAGCACTTGGGCGCTTTTTCCTTCGTGCCGCTGAGGGAAAAGTCTTCGAGGTTGTCAAAACATTTGGGTACGCTTTGCGCAGACGTCGTGCCAGATGTGAGACTGTATTCCGTCATTGTAATTGACTCTGACTTTGGGAGGTGCTGCTGGAAAGAAGAGTAAAGGGGCGTGTTTATATGGGTGCGAAAATGTCTCGCGACCACACCCACATGTCCGAGTCTGGAGCTGCGCTTTGTGGTCTGATTGTTGCGCACCGCGCGTGCAGGTCCTCTCCCCTATGCACTCCCCTCCAAGCCTCCACGTCTAGCATCTCCACTTCATGACACTAGTCTCTCCATACCTCTTCACTCAAGTAGTCACTTCCTCCTTTTCACTTGTCAATCTCTTGTACAGTTCAATTCCTCACTGGTTGACACCTCTGGTCCGACACCTCTCTCCTCTGGTTCACTCTGGTTCACTCTGGTTCACTCTGGTTCACTCTGGTTCACTCTGGTTCACTCTGGTGCACACTGGTCACTCCGGTTAAACTCCTCAATGTGTTGAACTATGCAAAGTTGCCTGCCCCTTCACTGCTTCTGTCTTCACCTACTACTTTGGTGGTGTGCATTGGATGTCACTTGCACTGCCACCACGATGATCCCAAGTGCAATTGTAAGAAACTTGTACTTCAAGCCCTCGTCTGCAATCGTCTCAATCTCCTTCTCCTTCTTCATGTGCTCCTTGCCGAAGATCATGTATCTCATTTGATTGAACCGATTGAGGTTGTTGAATTCCACCTCCAGCACGCTTCCGTCGCTACTGGTGTCCCAACCTCCCTCGCGAGGAGTCTCGTCAATTCCCATGTCCAATTCCTCGCCGCTTTCCACCGCCAGCACTTCGCTATCTTCACTTGAAAAGTACTGCGTGTTGGGCACCCGGAATGTCTGCAGCTTGTACTTCTTCACCAGCTGCGTGTCCAACATGGAGAAGTCGCCGCGGCTGCTGGATTCTTTAGACGTATGTATGGAGTTGATGAAATGGCTCTTGAATGCAAATGTATCTTCTTCTTCGTTTCCAAGGGCTGGAGTCCCTAGGCCAACACAGTCCAAATTGGAGATGGTTCGAGAGAATGTGGGGTTAATCGAAACGGAGCGGAGCACTCGTTTCTTGTGTATGAGCATCTCCCTCAGTCTCTCAATGAGTTTGGCATCCGAATACTCCATTCCTTTGGGTACATTCTTTCCTCGGAGGTTTTGCTTGCTGGAGAGCTTTTTGATGTTTTTCTTCTGCTTCTGGAGCTCAAACCCAATGTATGACAAGAGCTTCTCGTTATGTAACTTCAACGACTGGAGCTCGAACTTGAGCTTGGTGATTTCTTGTTTAGTGACGTCACCACTCAGAAGGTTTGCCTCGCTCCAAACACTGGACCTTTTAGAAATTACACTGGATCTTTTCGAAGAGCATGCCGTAGCAGAATCTCTATGCGAGATCCGGCCATAACCGCTCAACTTCATGAACGCCTCATCACAACTGTCCTTGATGGGGTTCCGAGATTCGGCCACACTGGATAATTCGCTGTGCGTTGCCGAAGCTGAGAGAGTGCGCCCAATATTATGTTCAGATTCAAACTCAACTTTGATGGGAACAATATCGTGCGAGCTGTACCTGGAGTGGCCTGGTTTGGAGAGCCACCGGCTGGTGGAGGTACTGTGTCTCTTGGAGTGAGAGGCACTATTTCCTTCTGCGGACGCGTTTTCGTCACAGTAGGAGAGGTTCGCCTGCGAGGCCAATTTGATGGGGAAGAGCACCAAGTCGGGTTTCTCGTGGGACTTGAATTTGGCTGGCAACGATTGTCTTTTTGTGGTTTTTGCACTTTGCTCTGGAGAAGGCGGCATTCTCCCTGGAAAGCTAGGGGTTCGGAACGCTGCCGGTGGGCCAGGAAATTGGAAGTTTTGCGAGACTTCAAAAGAGTTGCCCGGGCTCAAAAGTCCTTCATCAATGTCTTGGGGCAATTCCTTTTGAAAGTCAGCCTGCTTGAGCGTTTGAACTTTGATCGGGGACGACGAGTCGAAATCCTCCGGTTTCAAGTCCTGGAAACTCATCATAAGTTCTGTTCCACGAACACTGCCATCGGAATTGGACTCCGACTCGAAATCGCTGGCGTCAAAGTCCGAGTTTGGGCTGTCGGGAAAGTCGGAGTTGTTGAGAATGTCAATGTGCTCAGAGTCTAGCGAGTTGGCCTCTAAGGACCCATGGGAGTTTGTGTTTTGTAAAAGGAAGTCCCTCTCTTTGGTCAAGTACTCGATCTGGTCAATGAGCAAAGCCTTCAGGTTCTGCTCGAGCTCGAGATTGCTCTGGAGCGCCTTGTAACTGCGGAGCAAGGTCAAGTACTTAGTTTCGTTCTCCAGGATCTGGGCCTCCTTTGAGGCTTGATTGGCTTCCAACTTCAGGCTGAGCCGGAGGTTCATGCGCTGTAGTTCGTCCAAGGACTCCTTGTAAAACGCCACCTCCCGGTCCAGCATTTCCCGGGCCTTGCGGCGGTCTTCCTCCATAGTTCGAAGCATCTTTTCCAGGCACATGAGTTTCTGGCTGAGCTCGGAGACTTTGGACAGTTTCTTGGCGAGTTCTTCCTCTAGATATTTGTAGTCTGAGGTTATGGAGGAGAGTTTGGCAATCGCCTCTGCATACTGCTTTTGTAACGCTGGGTCGGCCGCATGGCTGGTAATTTTGGATGCCCCAGAATGGGGGGTACCCGTGCCTTTTATAGGCGAGCGCGCGGGCGACTGCGTGATGTTCGAGGACAACAGTAGTGTTTCAGATCCTGCAAGGGTTTTAGAGGGTGATGCAGCTTTGAATTTCGAGGGTGTTACCACCTGTGCTGCCGTCTGTAGTTTCGAAGGAGTTACACTCTGTGATGCAGCCTGTATTTTCGAGGGTGTTACCGCCTGTGCTGCCGTCTGTAGTTTCGAAGGAGTTACACTCTGTGATGCAGCCTGTATTTTCGAGGGTGTTACCGCCTGGAATGAAGCGTCCTGCATTTTATAAGGAGACTCATTATTGGAGGGGCGATTCGAGGGGGTCTCGGACGCCATGGCGAATTTGGGGATTCCTCGTTGCGGACTGGTACGGCTACCCCCAGATTTGGTGGGCGTGACGTAGTTCTTATTGGATGGATGCAACGGACTTCGGGTTCGTTCAGGCAGGTCTGCCGGGGCCTGTTGCTGCAAGACTGCGTGGGTGGTTGCGTTTCTGTATGAGGTGCACGCGGAGCCGGAACTCATGTTTGTGGATGGTCTAATATAAAAAGGAGCGGATCCGCCGGCTTTTTTTTTCTTCGTCTATACGGTAGGGAGTGGCCTCACTAATTTTATTTTGGGGAGCGGGCGTTTAAGCTTTACTTTGAAACGAAAAGGATAAATAGATGTTCGAGCGTGGCCAGATGAAACTTGATCTAAGAAATGTCCAAAAGTGATTCAACTTGCTTGAATGGGAATGGATCAAATAAAGGCTCAAGGGTGGCGGTGTTTTAACGAGTGGATGGGGTCAAACAGGGGGCTAAACGGGGGTAATTTTGGCGAGCGGCCCAAAATATAAGCTATGGCCCACAAGTGGTTGGGTCTAGTGGGGCCAGAAAGTGGCGTGATGATCCCGGGATCAGGTATGGAGGACTGAGGGGACCGGGTATAATGGGAAAGAAAGGGAAAGAAAAAAAAAGAGAAGCCGGGCAACGGCGGCAGGGAAGAAGGGGTGGTGTGTGGTGACCAAAACAGAAAAAGAGGCTGGTAGTAAACGGGTGGGTGGGATGTTACATTGTGTTTATTTATTGAACGAATGAGGAAGGTTTATTGTTTACGATGCAGCTGGTGTGCAGGCAAGTGCGACTGGTGCACGGGTGTTTGAAGGAAAAGGTGCACGGGTTTGGTGGGGTTTTGTGTATATGCAGGCCATAATATACAGGCAAACCGATGCACGGGTTCTCACTAAATACAGGATTTCTTAAATTTGCAAAAAAGGACCTATATGCACTCTTCAAGTGCGACTTGGTTGGGTCGCACTGATAGGTGACTGATAATGATGCACGGATGTGCTCCAGATGAAACGGTGCCAGAATCCGGCGCGATTATGTACAGTCCCCTATCTAATCTGAACTATATGCAGGTCGAGCGTCTATCGGCGGATTCCGACGCATATATATGGGTAAATTCCCATACCACCACCAACAGGAAATCGAAATTGATCATGGCCAAAATCTTAAGTGAAGAAGAGTTCAAGGCGCAAGTCGTGTACAAATACACCGATGTGATTGGCGAGAAGCTTGGCGGAGCCGTGCTTGCCTTTTCCGACGAGTGGTTCGCCGCCGCCGAAAACTTGATCAAGCCAAAACCTCCAATCAGGGATGCCACCCGGTTCACTCATGCAGGAGCTTGGTACGATGGCTGGGAAACAAGAAGACACAATGTGGAAGAGGCCGATTGGGCTGTTTTCAAAGCCGGAGTGGCGTCTGCTAAGATAATTGGCTGTGAAGTTGACACGGCCTTCTTCAACGGGAACCACGCACCGGAAATCTCCGTGGAGGGTGTCTTTTTATCGGACGATTCCGATGTCCAATGGAAGGATTTGGCCTGGGAATCCATCATTGACAAGACCGAATGTGGACCTTCCCAAAAACACTTTTTCGTGCGGGGAGAAGGCCCCACCGAAAAGAGTTATACGCATTTCCGCTTGAGGATGTACCCCGATGGAGGTATAGCCCGGTTCAGACTTTACGGAGAAGTGCTCCCAATCCGGCCAAAGGATAGGAGCACCGTTTTGGATACGGCTTCGGTGAAGAATGGTGGAGTTGCTATTGACGTGAGTGACCAACACTTTGGGAGTGCAGACAACCTCTTGTTACCGGGCCGGGGCCACGATATGTCGGATGGCTGGGAGACGAAGCGGTCTAGAACACCTGGTCACGTGGACTGGGTGGTGATCCGCTTGGGTGCAGTGACCAAGATCCACAACGTGGTGATTGATACTGCACACTTCCGGGGTAACTTCCCACAAAAGGTGAACATCAAGGGCTTCTATGGGAAGGAGGCGCCTGCATACAATTCAAGTGAATGGTCACTCTTGGTTGATGATTCCAAAACGGGCCCTGACAAGGAACACTTGTTCGAGATCAAGGACTCTAAACCCATCCTGCATGTTCTTGTGACCATTATTCCCGATGGAGGTGTCAAGAGGGTCAGAGTCAATGGAACCATTGAGGAGTAAGAAGGTTGTATGAGATCTTTCGGTGAGTATTCCCAACCGGGCTCATAATCAAAAAAACTACACCCAATCCTTTATTTAAATGTAGATCCAGAATATGGCACTGAGGAAGCCAAAGCTTTAGAGAATTGGTATTTTTTCTTAAAATTTGAAGATATTTGGGGTGGGATCTTTGGTGTACAGGTGTGTCACATCTTCAAGTAGTGGTCACGTGAATAATTACCTGCAATACTCACATACACATGCAGGAGTTCTGCATGGAGAGAATCGCGCAGAGTAGCATCGCGCATTGAGAGTAGCATTGAGAGCAGTATTAAAGTAGTCTTTCAACCATTTACGACACCGAATCCCGCAGAATGCAGGTGGTAGACTACAAGCGTCTCAAGGCATGCATTGGCATGCGCATACCCCCTGCCGATTTCTTTAGCCACGACTGCACACAACTCCTAGCCGAAGAAGTGCAGGCCCAAATCTGCAACGACCTACAGCCCATCATCAATTCAAACCCTTACTATGCCCAGACGTTTCTTAGGCAATACCTTAAGCTCCTTGAGAAATCTGCGCCCATAGACGACATTTACGAGCTTTTCTGCAGTCTGCAGGTGCTAGGAGCCCGGGAATTGGAACCCACTCAGGCAGATACCCTCGAATATCCCATCGACAATGCAGGCAATACGGTCCGGATCCGGGAAAAGCCCAAGATCATTTCCGGGGCCGGCACCACCGGGCTCAGAACCTGGGAGGCCGCCCTCTTCCTCCTGCAGTACCTCCTCAACGGGCAGAGCGGTCTAGACCTTTCCGGAAAGAGGATCTTAGAGCTTGGAGCCGGTACAGGGCTTGTATCGTTGGCAGTAGCGAAACGGAAGGAGAGAGTTGGCTATATGCAGGTCACGATAACAGACGGAGATACGAAGCTTTTAGGGCGACTTCCGGCGACGTTTGCAGACAACGACATGCATGATATGGCAGGTCGAGACGTCAGAGTGAAGCAATTGGTATGGGGAGAAGAGATGGTAGGAGCCAGCGACATTGCGCCCGACATTGTCGTGGCCGCGGACGTGACATATGACGAGCGCATTTTGGCCCAGCTCGGGAATACGCTCCACGACTTTTTGCAGCGCGGCACGCATACATGTCTCGTGGCAGCCACGGTCCGTAACCAGTACACCATAACAGCATGGGAGCAAGAGCTCAGCCGATTCAAATGGTCTATTATTGCCAGTCTCAGCGACCCACACCAATCCGAGGGCACTTTCTGGTTCCGCAAAGGAACGCCTGAAATCCGAATCTACAGTATTCAAAAAGTGTCTGAGTAGTGCATATACCCACACCATCCATATCCATCCATAAATCATAGACATAGACAGACATAGACAGACATAGACAGACATAGGCAGACAGACAGACATAGACAGACATCCATAAATCATAGACATAGACAGACAGACAGACATAGACAGACATAGGCAGACATAGGCAGACATAGGCAGACATAGGCAGACATAGGCAGACATAGGCAGACATAGACAGACATCCATAAATCATAAACATAGACAGACAGACAGACATCCATAAATCATAGACATAGACAGACAGACAGACATAGACAGACAGACAGACATAGACAGACATCCATAAATCATAGACATAGACAGACAGACAGACATAGGCAGACATCCATAAATCATAGACATAGACAGACAGACAGACAGACATAGGCAGACATAGTGTCAACGCAAGCGCCCATTAGCCGAATTTCCTGTACCACTAAGTTGGCCCAGGCAGACAACACCTTGAGTTGGAGAATTGCTTTGTCTGAAGAGGCAGATGGATTGTTGTTGGTTTGAATCACATTGACACCGAGTGCGTTGCCGGCCTCAGAGAAGGGGCGGATTCCATCGAATTCGCTTGCTTCTTCTCTACCTGATAACATCTCCAAGATCTTGGTGTAGACAGAGTCTGGCACAGTCACCAATGGTGAGGCCCTACGCTGGGTTTTTTAATGCAGCGATCGTAGGAAAAACTTCGGCAGCGAATTGGTGGATGATCTCCTTCACGTTGCCATGGGCGACGTCAATTCGGGAGTTCGTTGACCAGAGACTGATCGGTGCGTTCGTCTCCTCGGGAAATAAGGCAGTAGGCCCTTCTAACTCGGAGGTCAGGCACCGATTATACATCCGATCAAAGTTGTCGACTTGTTCAAGGACAAAGTTCAACCCCCCGACAGATCAACCCTTTCACGCCAAACATAAACATGCTAATGCAATCCGGTCATGGGCGTTGGCGAGGAAAATGTTCGATCAAAGGTCTTTTGGCCGCTTCGTAAATCGCGCAGAAAAGCAGGTGGAGATCGATCTTCACCTTGGAAATCGAGGTGACGAACGGTAACCGTGGGATAAGCTGATTCGAAAACTCCCAGGATGCTTGGGCAATCTGCAGCGATCTTGAGCTGAGCGCTTGTCTCGAGGCCCCGCAACATCGATGCTCTGATCAACGGAAAGTCTTTCGCGGTAAGCTCGGTTCCTGGTTGGAAATCCTCCAACATGTCAAGTATCAAGCACATTACCTTTGACGGCACGGCCGACGTAGTGCGAGGAGTTGACGGCACGGCCGACGTAGTGCGAGGAGTTCGCAGTGTCGAATCGAATAGCTTCGAACACTTCCTCACACCCCCGGAGTTGATAGCTCTCTGGATAGCTTGGTCGGCGTTAGTTCTGAAATCCATTGTTAATCAGTAGTGAATTTGACTCTTAATCTTTGAACCTATGTTTTGGTACATATTGGTATGCCGGGATATGTCCGTTGTAGGGTTTGGCAACAATTGGAGGTTTTTCTGAGACCGTTTCAATTTTAGCCAAGACTTCTGCCTTTTCTGAGACCGTTTCAATTTTAGCCAAGACTTCTGCCTTTTCTAAGACCATTGCAGCTATGGTTTACAAGGACGGTCTGCTTAACCTGAGCATTTGCCTAAAGCAACTGCTTGTGAGGTTGAGCTTCCTTACTTTGAGGAGCAACTGATCATCCAGATCCAGCAGAACGTTATGAGAGAACGCATAACAGATTTGGAGAAGAGGGGCAATGAAAAATGAACTATTTATTGATACTGGAGGCTCAAAGAGTTTCCCATCAGTTCTATAACCTTGATTTCGATGACCACGACTATACTACTGCTGTTCTTTTCTTTAATACATCTATGGCCAACTTCTTATATTCGTTGGTTCTTCAGGAGAGGAGTCGACATCTATGGCTAACTTCTTATATTCGTTGGTTCTTCAGGAGAGGAATCGGGGTGGCTTATATACCTTTGAGAGAAACGTGGAGCCGAAAACCTCTCTACCAGAACAATGGTAAGGATTGTTGTGGAATATTCGAAAGGAGCCATCGGAGCCCTTCGTGCATAGATGGCCAAACACCGTATCACCATTGTAACAACCGGCCTGAGGCTTCATAATACCTTCATAGGCAGGGCCCTGCCCAGGTGGATCTAAAGTGCCATCTTTGCACCGATCCGTTAATCAAATCCTCTGTCCACCGGCACGCTCAGATTCTGTCTCATCACCATCCTCACTCACCGTCCTCGGTCATTGATTCATCATTATCATTATTCCCATACTTGAAGTCGTCTAAGAGAACACAGTTCTGAACTCCTGGAAAAGAATTTGACAGTTTGGTGTGATGAAGTTTTGCATATACCACTTTATGTGGATTCCACTGCAAAAATGGCTATTAGCTTGATGGAGTTTCTTCCAGCATCTGCTTACATCCGTCTGAAAACACTTCGATCTGTCAATAATTCTCATTGATATTCACTTCCCACATGTCTATTGACTTCCATCTGTCCCATTGGATGTTCTCTTCCTTTTGAATTAGAAATTGTGGAGTTCCATACTCTCCTAAGCTCTTCTTTAGTGATACCAAATGTTCTCTCTTCTGCCACCTCTGTAATGTTCTTTGGGTTGGTTACAGGAACGGTACCTGGGGGCCTGGGCCTGTCTTTTCTTGATGTGATGGAATGAGGGTAGATTTTGATTCTGCAGATTAAGTCGTAGAGGCGCTCTTCTCTTTCTAGAACTCAAGAAAACAGTCATTTTAGTCTTCATCTCATTGTATCTGTTGAATGATAAACAGTGCTGCGCTAAGGACCTAATCGAGAAGGACTCAATAAGGTTCAACCACCCATTGTTTTTCTCTTTCTGGATAAATAGATTACTATCTTGTTTAAAGAGGTCAACTTGGAGTGTAAGAGGCGAACACCTCTAGTCTATGTACTTGATCGTTCGATTTATAATTACAATTACTAGTACTATTATAATACTGGGGCTAGGATTGTGACTACTACGCCATACTACTACGCCATACTACTATGAGTACTACTATGAGTACTACTACTACTACTCTACTTAGGGGTGTACGGGTTTATCTGGGGTGTATGGAGTGTCGGTATGGAGTTGGCTTTAGGTTCGCGAGAGGCCGCGCTACCCAGTTGCCCAGCCCATAGCCATAGCCAGTCCAGTGCGAATCCATCATACATACACCTAAAAGGCAAGCAGCCACTGGTGTCAGAGTCATTCAATATTCAGGAAATATAATTTGGCTAGAATGGATGTTTTTTACAACCAGAGTATTTGAACAGAGTATTTGAACAGAGTATTGAACCACAAGAATTATATATGAGCAATGTTGGAAACGACTATCACCACTACATGACAGTGTGTAAGTTAATGGTATAGTGTATATGGTGATGGTGCAGTATTATGGAGTGGGAATACATAGATATTAGTGGTGAGTAGTGTGGTGTATGAGGTAGAGGATAGTGCATGGAGTGGTGGTAGTGATGCGGGTGGCAGTGTGCGCATGGACAGACTTATTATGCGTTCCTGCCAAGACCATTTATCCCAGATCTGGGGAGTATTAGGAGTTGACTGGAGAGAACCAGAATCTACCACTACCGCTTATCCAGTGCTTATCCAGTGCTTATCTACCCCTGATCCAGTGCTTATCTACTCCTGATCCAGTGCTTATCTACCCCTGATCCAGTGCTTATCTACCCCTGATCCAGCAGTTATCTACCCCTGATCCAGCATTTATTTACCCCTGATCCAGTGCTTATCTACCCCTGATCCAGCAGTTATCTACTCCTGATCCAGCAGTTATCTACTCCTGATCCAGCAGTTATCTACTCCTGATCCAGCAGTTATCTACTCCTGATCCAGCACTAATCTACTCCTGATCCAGCACTTATCTACTACTACATTCTATTCTAGTGGTCATCTACCCTAATACATACTTCACTCTAGTACTACTCAACGCATACTTAGGGTAATTAAGGAATACTAAAGAAGTACTAAGGAAGTGCTAAGGGAACACTAAATGATACTCAAAGGTACTGGAGGAATACTAAAGGTACAATAAGACATGGACCGGGCTATAGGTATGGATATGGTACATGTGTTAGGTTTGGAAGTAGTTTGGAAGTATTTGGGAAGTAGTTTGGAAGTAGTTTGGAAGTAGTTTGGAAGTAGTTGGGAAGTAGTTGGGAAGTAGTTGGGAAGTAGTTGGGAAGTAGTTGGGAAGTAGTTGGGAAGTAGTTGGGAAGTAGTTGGGAAGTTTGTGTGAATATGGGATGGTTGGTTGCACCGGATTCGGATAGTATGAACAATTGGCCCATACATCTCCACTTTCTCGAGTACGAATACATACCGAAATGGGGGAAAGGTCAAAATTCTTCTTGGTGATGATGAGCTTTCCAGTGACTCGTCTTAGCTGGTTGCGTTGGATTGATTTCCGAAAAAGGACCATATGTTTTAGGGACAGAATAGCTTCTCACAAAGAAAGAGTGAGATCAGTCTAGTGGTGGAGTAAATTGTAAGAATAGTGTTGAAGCCATTCTAGGAGACCTAACAAATAGTGTATACTAGTATAGTAGACCACTAGATGAATAGATCATGTCTGAAATCTAGGTAGTGATCACTCTTACAAAATGGAGTCTACCTAGTGCCACAATACTACTAACAATACTACACCACCATAGTATACTCAACACTCTTAGTATAGATATAGTATAGATATAGTATGGTGTATGGTATAGATATAGTATAGTGTATGGTATAGATATAGATATAGTATAGATATAGTGATATACTACTGTTAGATTCTGTTAAGTAGTCTACTGGAAGGTCGCCGAAGGGCGTAGTAACGTGAACCCGGAGGGGCGTAGTAGCATTGGTTGCCGATTAACTGGGCACGTCACGTGAGCTCAGTACCTATGTGGTATTCCACCCATCTTGGATCTAACATGCGGACCATATCTATATATCCTTCTTTATATAACATTCATTCATAGGCTACTGGCTATAAATTTTTTTGGAGAAAACTTCGGTTGAAGAGATTTTGGTTGAAGACATTTTGGTTGAAGACATTTTGGTTGAAGAGATTTTGGTTGAAGAGATTTTGGTTGAAGAGATTTTGGTTGAAGTAAAACCCCCAGAGTAAACACTTGCGTGTTTTTATTGATCAATTAGGTGTTTCTGCGCTTGGTAAGTTTCATGACCTTCGTTTAGTTTCTTTGTTACCCTGAAAATGTCGTCGATAAGATAACTTGAAGAAGGCCAGGTGTTTTCGCGTGGAGTCTGCCGTTAACGGTGGGGGGCAGATGTAGAATCAATGTCGATTCTCCGGCGTGTTGGCTTGCGGTGGGTCACGAGAATCTTGACATGGTAGAAATATTTGTGGAGTTTCAGAAAGTCCGAGTCCGAGTTTTCCAACGGCCTAGGTCGTTGATGGACCGTTATTCATTTTGCATTCGTTCCATATTATTTGTGCAATGGAACATTCAAAGTAGATATGCTTGGCTTTCTCCACTATCTCGTTGGAGTGTGGGCCACAGAGTGGGCATTTTGTTGTCGGGAAGATATGTTGGAGATCATTTCCGAGATCATTTCCGAGATCATTTCCGAGAGGGAAAAGTTGAACGTAGCTGTAGGGGTGTTGAGACCAGATTGTTCTCTTGAACTTCATCCAGAAATGAAGCCAGTCTCTTGTTCCAGTGGATGGGGATCCAAGAAGGGGACCCAAGGTGGAGATTGAGATTGAGTGGGAGGTTGCAAATGGGAGGTACGGGTGTGATATCCGCAACTCCACCCACTCACAATTTTACCATTTCCACCACCTCACTACCACATTCAACCACGCCCCACACACACTTCAGTAGCTAGAACAAATTTCCTTAAGGGGGTAATTACACTCACGTGACTGATCCTTAACTGATTCCTGCACACACTTCACCAAATCAGTCTTCATCCAGTCCAGTAGTACTTCTCTAATATTTAGAGCCACTCCATTTCAGGCAATCCATTTCAGGCAATCCATTTCAGGCAATCCATTTCAACCATCTACCCAATTCCATCTTGTTGCTTTCCCGCTCACATACATCATGTCTGCGGATTACTGGGCGCTGACCCAGCGGACCCAATGGCAAATGAAAAAAGAGGAGCTTGCTGAGGTACGCAGGCGGCTCATTGGCTTGGAGAAGAAAATGACCCAGGGCGGCCATATCAAGGACTATGCAGGCATAAGCTATGATATCAACATGAGGATCTACCTCCATACCATGGTGGTCAAGTTGGGACGCCGCCTCAATGTGCGCCAGATAGCGCTTCTGACCGCAGAAATCTATATGACTCGCTTCTTGACTCGTGCCTCTCTTAAAGAGATCAACGTGTACCTTTTAGTGGCCACGTGTCTCTATGTGGCATGCAAGATCGAAGAGTGCCCCCAGCATATCCGACAGGTGGTGACGGAGGCACGAGGGCTTTGGCCGGAGTATATTCCACACGATGTGAGGAAATTGGCCGAGTTCGAGTTCTACCTCATTGAGGAGTTGGATATGTGCTTGGTGGTACATCATCCGTACCGGGCGTTGCTTCAGGTGCATGAGTTTTTGGGTAGCCAGCCGGAGTTTGGCTTAGTGCTTTCGCATGATGAGTTGCAACACTCGTGGCTGTTGATCAATGACCTGTACATCACCGACCTCCACTTGGTGTTGCCGCCGCACGTGATAGCCTTCTGTGCCGTGTACCTAACATTGGTGCTTCAGAAACACTTGGGGGCGCTAAGGGGACCCGCTGCCCCGCCGGACTTGCATATAGAGGACCTTATGGCGTTGGACGGGCCCACTTCTTCCCTGCTCGGTCACGTGGACCTGGCCACCAAGATCGACCGGTTCATGCATTTCTTTAACTATTCCCATGTCAATTTGGACGAGGTTGCCGAGGCCATGCAGGACATGGTGACCTTGTATATTGCCTGGGATAGATATAACGAGGGTCACGTGCGCAAAGCTCTCCATGCCATGCTTCTAAATCGATAACATCCAACATATTTGTGAGGAAAAACGGGATGGTCCAAGGCTGGTGTTCCCAAGACTAAAGTGGCAGCAATACAGTTACTGGCAAAACTGTTAGTGGCAAAACTGTTAGTGGCAATACAGTTCCTGCAATACAGTTCCTGGTAAAACAGTTCCTGCAATACATTCCCAGCAAAACAGTCACTGGCAATACACTATCAGACCTGAGTCTTCATTGACAAGCCCTGTTCACTGGCCTTCAATTTTCACTCTTCACTTTCCTTCTCTCCAATCGTCCTCACTCTCTATTCTTTGCAATCTCTCTCCTTCACTCCTTCACCACCCTTACTGATTCACACCTTACTGATTCACACCTTACTGATCTTCATGGTGCGTAACGCTCCACCATCACCCACTAGCTTCTCACTCCTCTCTCACTCCACACACTTCTCATATTCCACACTTCTCACTCTCACTACCACCACGGCAGACGCGTAAGAGGGACTAGCCTCCGTTTTCTCCTGCTACCAATAAGTAGTGTACCATAAAAGTTCACCAAATGATTGCTTCAATACTAACAAATATGTTCGATATGAATATTTATCCCTTTTTATGTCCTATCATTCTACTAATTTTTTGAATTATCATTGTTTTCACATACTCCAATTTTTTATCCAAGCATATCGCACAGGTTTATGATTCGCACATAAAAGGCGCTGCATGCTAGTACTACTCACTACTCACTACTGACCACTGACCACTGACTACTACTTACTACTCACTACTCACTACTCACTATTACTGACTACTGACTACTGACTACTGACTACTACTACTGACTACTACTACTGACTACTGACTACTGACTACTGACTACTGACTACTGACTACTGACTACTGACTACTGACTACTGAGACTACTATTGATACTACTACTGATACTACTACTGATACTACTATTGATACTACTACTGGTACTACTACTGACTACTGACTACTACTACTGAGTACTGAGTACTGAGTACTGACTACTACTACTGGTACTACTATTGATACTACTATTGATACTACTACTGATTACTACTACTGAGACTACTACTCATTACTACTACTGATTACTACTACTGATTACTACTACTGACTACCATACCACAGTTACTATTACTGATTCTTGAGTTATTCCTGCTAACTGATACCTATCATTAGCTCCTACCCTAACTACTACTAGTTACAAGGGTACTTGAGATTTGCTACTGTTACTGACTACTGAGACTACTACTGAGACTACTACTGATACTACTACTGATTAGTACAGCAGTCAAAAGTAGATAGTGGAGTAGAAGGGCAAGTCTCTGGATCAATACCAGTATGTACACATTCTGCTCCAACACTTCCCTTTCAGAATTAGTAATAGATCGGACCCACAAACAACACACCTCTGGAATCAGTAAAGTTATAGATCATAGTGATACTACTACTGATACTACTACTGATACTACTACTGATACTACTACTGATACTACTACTGATACTACTACTGATACTACTACTGATACTACTGATACTACTACAGACTAAAGACTACTGATCATTACTACTGCTAACCAATACAGACTACTCACTACTGATACTACTACTGATACTACTACTGATACTACTACTGATACTACTACTGATACTACTACTGATACTACTACTGATACTACTACTGACTACAGACTACTGATCATTACTACTGCTAACCAATACAGACTACTCACTACTGACCACAGACTACAGACCACAGACCACAGACCACTCACTACAGACTACAGACCACAGACCACAGACTACAGACCACTGATCATTACTACTGCTAACCAATACTGACTACAGGCCACAGGCCACAGACCACAGACCACAGACCACAGACTACACTATTGGTCGACTAATACTCTAAAGGACGACTTCTAAACATCATACATCTCCTGTTAGATTCTTGTTGTGACGTTTGTACTAAGTTATCAATATTCGTTGATGATTCCTCCTATGGGGGAATCTGAGTTGCATATATACTAGGTCTTAGAGGGAGGCTCGCTGTTTAGGTGGTCGGTGGCAGGTCGGTGGCAGGTCGGTGGCGGGTCGGTGGCGGGTCGGTGGCTGGTAGATATCTGCAGACAGGCTTAAACATTCCTCAATAGGTAGGCAACTACCTATGCCGGAACTGACATCCCCCAGCCTCGATGCTCATCTATTTGGGCAATGGATTGCTGCGGGCTAAATAGATCCTAATAATAATAATAATATAAGATTAGATTATAATGATATATCTTATAAAATGTGTAAGTATCGTCCGGCTTCGGGTGGCCATTCTACATTTTTAACTTTAAATATCTCTTTTTGGGGTGCCTTAACCCCTTTTATTGTTTTCCTATTTACAAAATATATCTTACTATGCGTTCTCCTACAAAATTTAATGATATTACCCTTTATATTAATTATGATGATTTTTCAAGTACCTCTTTATTTGATTCTTTTAATTCTTACTTCCCTAAGAACTTAGATAGTCCAATTTATTTCTCTCGTAATTGTGTTATAGTTTATTCTGGTACAGATGATATATTAAAGTATATTGGATCATATTAAAGTTAGATTTAATAGGTACAGTGTCTTTCAAAACTATTCAAACCAGCGCGACAAAATGTTTCGAACCAACGCGACAAAATGTTTCGTACCCTTCGCACAGTCC
>NKZN01001740.1:0-12077 GCA_002374485.1 Metschnikowia santaceciliae
TCATCTGGATAGCATGGCATGAGCATGCAGTACCCGCACATGTACTGGTCTCAAGTTCATCAGTCACATGTCGCATGTTCCAACACCTTTTAGGTAACGTTCTTGGAAACGATCTAAAACCCCGACAAGCCGTTAGAAGCTTATAACCACTTGCCAATACAGGCTTAACGTCCCAGGTCGCATCATAATTCTAACATTCTATCCTGTATACAACACCTTGTCCATTTGGTTTGAAAGGCTATGCTAAGGAGTACGAAACATTTTGTTGCACTGGTTTGAAACATTTTGCCGCGCTGGTTTGAATAGTTTTGAAAACACTGGAAGAGTAGGTGACCGCGCTAGTTTGAAGGCCTTATACAAAGTATCCGGCAGAGAGGCTTTATAATATCCCAAATAGGTAGGGCACTGGCTATAGCGGATCTGACAGTACATCGTACATAGTGCAAGTAGTTCAGAATTGAGTAATGAGACTTCAACTATTGTTTGTGATGATAAGTTCCATAGAACTGGCAAGGGCTATACACTATGGTATATGTTGAACTTGAACTTGTGGGACATGTGACATGTGTCAACCTGTGAGTGCGGGCTGTTGGAACACGTGACATGATTTTGACTAGAGTGTTTTTCAAAACCATTCAAACCAAGACAGAATGGTTCAAACCAAGACAGAATGGTTCACACCAAGACAGAATGGTTCACACCAACTTTTATTAGAATCCAATACTCTGAAATCTTAAATCTGGCCGCTTGCCTCATATGGTACTACATTTGGGACAGAAGTGTTGCAGTACCAATCAAGGGTGAGAAACGGAAAACCGGATGTAACTGAACTGAACTGGTTTGCTTGATATCCTGTATACAACCACCTGTTAGGGGTTATGTGTATTGGTTTGTTTAATTTTGGTAGTGGTTTGAATCGTTTTGACGCGCTGGTTTGAATCGGTCTGAAATACACTGTATATACTAGGTCTTAGAGGGAGGGCGCAGTTTAGCTGGCTGGTCGGTGGCTGGTCGGTGGCTGGTAGATATCTGCAGAGATGTTACACCTACCATGGGTAGACACACTAGCCATAGAGGTATCTTCGAGCCTACGAATGCCAGCGATTCATCCAAGGCACCATAACCCGTGGCTTGGACTCATCGATTCACCACCTCGAGAATGGACTCATCGATTCACCACCCGAGACATGGCGTTTAGGCGCCCTGCTCCACTCTCTGGTATTCACTGGCTAGCTATATAATTACTCGGATTCCCACTTCTTGGAAATCCATCAACGAATGAACATCACTCCCACTATTAGACGTCTTCAAGCATCTAGCAAGAGAGGCTTAAACATTCCCCAATAGGGACGCAACTACCTATGCCGGATCTGACAGTATATTATTACATTGTAGATAAGTTAATGTAATAAAAGTAATAGATTTTTTGATTTTACCTTTATTACCTAATCTTGTATTTATTTTAGGTCTATTTTTATTAGAAAAACCGTCAATGGGTGAATGGGTCAATGGGTCAATGGGTCAATGGGTCAATGGGTCAATCGGCCAATCGCCCAAAAGTAATAGGTCAATAGGTCATAGGTCAATACGCTATGTACAACTTCTATTCACCATTCAATTATATAGGGTGAATTCGTATATACATAGATTAATCATATCTCTTCATCTTTTCATCCAACTTGGAGAACTCCTTGCTCCAGAAATCGTTGGCCTTCTCCGCGTTGAAATCGGCGAAAATGGCCTTGAGTACCTCGTCGTACCATAGCACTGGGAAGAATAAGCACAGCACTGGGAAGAATAAACACCGCACTGGGAAGAATAAGCACAGCACTGGGAAGAATAAGCACCGCACTGGGATAAATAAACGTCAATCCATCCTTGATTTCTTCGGAAATTTCCTCCAACTCGTTTTGGATGTCTTTGGGGAATATGATGGTGTCGCATCCATACGTCTTGGCACCCAAAATCTTCTCTCTGAGTCGTCCTACGACTAAAACCTTACCAGTCAGTGTGATTTCTCCGGTCATGGCAATGTTAGACGCAACGATTGGTTGAGCGCTAACGAGATCAACGACGACGTAAAGGAATTTCCAGCAGAAGGGCCATCCTTCGGTATGGCTCCTTCGGGGCACATAATAAACAGAGTACCTGATGTAACAACAAGAATGTAGTAGTATAGTGTAGTAGTATGGTGTAGTAGTATGGTGTAGTAGTGTGGTGTAGTAGTGTGGTGTAGTAGTATGGTGTAGTAAAGTCTGGAATCCAGTAACTTAAATACTAACTATACTGGACTATCCACCTCACTGTATATTTTCATTGATTAGGGCATGCCATGCCATGACTAGGCTTTGGAGATGGGGAGGGGTGTATGTGGTGGTCTATGTGTCCAACTCCATGCTGTTCGTGCTTCCACTATTCTCTGCGGGAATCTGTACTTATTAAGTCCATGAGCCGGCCAGACCCAGTTTAATCAAACTAGACCCAATTAGATCCAAACACTTGACATCCAACCAGACTAGATCGGATCTAAACTGAAATTTGGCCATTATGAGCTGGCCTCCGCGTCTCTCACTTGCGATTGGTCCGGGACCACCGAGCTGGGGTCTGCGCCGTTCATCTGATGGAAGTCCAAGATCTCACTGTACATCATCACCCGCCACGTGTCCACCGGCAAGTCTGCGTCATTGAAACTCCAGTCGAACTTGGTCTCACACACCGGTTCATCCGTGGAGTCGTGGTATGGCTCCATGTATGGGTGCTCCAATGCAGCAGCTGCGGAGATCCGCTTTTTCGGGTCGAAAATCAACATCTGCGACAACAAGTCAATAGCTTCGGGCTCCACATGCGTGCATGCGGCAAAACGCTCCGAAAAGGGCACTGGGTCTCTCTTACTAAGCGACTGCACAAAGCGCAAGGTGTTTTCCAGGCAAATGGTGTCGATGACGTCGGGTGGAGGCAGGCCAAGAAGCTCAGTGATGATGGAGAACTGGTGTACATGGTCACGGCCGGGGAAAAGCGGCTTGCCCTCGATCATCTCGGCCAACACACACCCCACGGACCACAAGTCCACCTCGGTATCGTATTTCTGCCACGTCAACATAATTTCCGGCGCCCTATAATACCGGGTAGACACATAGCCGGTCATCTGTGGGTCCTGGATACGAGCCAACCCAAAGTCACAGATCTTTAAGTCACAATTCTCATTAATAAGAATATTCAGCGGCTTCAAGTCACGGTGGATGACTCCGGCAGAGTGCACATACTTCAAGCCCCGCAAGATCTGGTAGGTGAAGTATTGGATGAACTGTTTCTCCAAGGGCCTCAGCGTCAAGAGCCGGTGCAAATCTGTGCCCTGCAACTCAGTCACAAAGTAAATGTCTTCCAACGGAGACAAGAAGATATCGTCCAACGTGATCAAATTCTCGTGGCGCAAATGCTTCAACAACTTCAACTCACGGTATGTGCGCTTGGCCAACACTGACGTTGAAAACGGCTTCATGATCTTCTTGACCGCCACATTCTGTCCCGTGAGCTTATCGAGCGCAGAGCACACCAACCCAAACGCACCCATACCCACGGGATTGAGTTCCGTGTAGCGAGACGTGGTTTCGAACACTGTGCCGAAGATCTGGGTCCGGGTGAATTCTCCTGATGACATTGAGTGTTTTTAATATGGTGTTCAAGAGGTAAGGTGTTTTTAATATAGTAGTGAGTAGAGGGTGTTCAAGGTTTGTAGGTGCCAAGGTTCCAAGGTTAGTGTGTCCAAGGTTTGTAGGTGCCAAGGTTCCAAGGTTAGTGTGTCCAAGGTTTGTAGGTGCCAAGGTTCCAAGGTTAGTGTGTCCAAAGGTTGGGATGTCCAAAGATTAGGATCTTTGAAGGTTGGGGTGTTTGGGCTGTAAAAACGCTTATGTATGGGGCGGGAAAAAGAGCACAGCGAAGGGTAGAGGGGATGGCAAATGAGACAAGGGGGGAGGGAAAATTGAGGGCACTCGAGGCGTATGGTTCCACGTGATTGGCGTTTGCGTGCTGGTGCCTAAGAGCTTGGTTGTATAGCTGTGGAGCAGGTTAGTGGTTGGTTAGAGAAGAAGAAGAACGAATGGCGTCAACAAGCAGTGCGTTTAATTATCGTGCGTAGTGGTTCGCACACGACCCTGCAATGCCTGCCCTTGGTGTAAGGATGTACTGGACGGTTCTTTTCTTTTGGAGTCATTCTTTTGATGTCCCCATTTCTTTTGACGCTTTATATGTGTATACAGTCCCACAATATTTTCTTAGAGGTTGCTCTGGATGTGACGTCAGCAACTGTAGCCGATAGGTATGGCTGGTTGGAAAATAGAGAAGGAATTTCCTAAACGGGGCAAATGTATAGTTTTACGAGGCTATCTGCAGTACATCAATCTAGACTACATTAATTAACTTTTTACATATGAAACGACATTGGTTTAGGCGTGTTTAGACGTTGATTATTGGCTGTGCTTAACCCCGAGCGACGGGTACTTTCAACGCATCTTGTGCATGCGCGGATCTCGCATATGATGTCATGGACATCAGTACACCAAGCTTTAGACATTAGTACACCATTAATATACACCCGTACATCAGCCATACCTCGGTACACCAAAGAACTCATACAACTCATACATACTGAAGTACCGATCTATTAATGCTAATGCTAGGTAGGGGTGTCCTTTTGGGCTCTAAACCAGAAGGAGAGGGACATGTACGAATCATCCGATCATTATAAGTCCCGATAAATCAAAATATGGCTCTCACGTGCATCTCACATGATCACCTTATATTCATCAACTTCTGCATTTGCTTGCCCTCCTTTTCGTCCACCGCCGGCGGCTTATACTGATCAAAGAGTGACCAGAACTTGAGGTTCTCGTCACCCGAGACCGTGGCCAACGTCATGCCATCCGGAGATATACACCCGTTCAAAATCCTCAGGTCGTGTGCGTGCACAATCTCCCCAGTCTTCTGAAGAGTAGGGTAATTGAACAACGATATGCTATTCAGTGGGTAGCCATGTGTGGCCACCATCTCATACCCCGTGCCCTTGGCATACCCCCAATTAAGTGAGGAGATCTGGCTCTCCGTCTCGATCGAGTGCACCCGTGCACCAGTGCTAGTGTTCCACAAGTGGATCGATTTATCACTGGTTCCGCCACCAGTGGCCAAGAGTTGCAGTTGGTAAGGGCACCAGCTGATAGCCTTGACCGCGGCTCGGTGGGTGTTTTTGGTGAAGATCGGGTCGCCGCCCATATTACGGGCATCCCAAATGGCCACCACGTTATCGTTGCCGCCTGAGCAGAATTGGACGCCATCCTGGCGGAACTCCACGCCACACACTTCGGCAACATGAGTATTGTCTCTCTTGCCGACTAGGTGCAGTGACACCCGGACATCCGAGTGAGTGAGCACGCCTTCCTTGGAGCCGGCGGTAAGCATATGGGCCAGCCAGGCGTGGGCGGCGATTCTGCTCAGGGTGCCGGTGGTTAAAGTACGGAGCCGAGCGTTGGTTTCAATGTCCCAGATTTCAATACTACCGTCATCCTTCCCAATCAGGATATACAGACCATCCTCGGACCAGCGTAGGGAGGTCACCAAACACCCCGGCGTTTCACAGAGAAGGCCCACCAGGCCAGACGATGCGTTCCACACATAAACTGCGTCCTCGAGCCCAATGACAATGAGATTGGTCAGCGACCACGCTACGAGGTTGAGGTAGAAGTCGTCGACGATGTTGGGGGCGTCCAAGACCCGGTCTGGGGCCGAGGGGATCTTCTTGGCCCGTTCGGAGGCCAACGACGGCCGAAGCGAGCGGGTCAGCGAGCCATGAGAATTGAGCGTGGGGCCGAGGTGGCTGAAGAGGTCCAAGGGCTTGCTCCTTTCAGGGGGTAATGGCCGGTATGATAGGATACGGGAGTTGACATCGAGGCCACAGGCCTCGGCCACGTGATGCTGGTAAATTTTGCTTGTTTGGGCCTTGATATGGGACCGGGGCAGGGCGTTGGGGTGAGGGGCCTCGGAAGTGGCGGTGAGTTTGCCCAGCGTGGAGTTCCGGTGGCTGGGGATGAACCGGTCCAGGAGAGAGGACTCGGATGACGAAAGCAGCGATGCTGCCCTGCGTAACTTGGCTGGTTTGGGTGGTGACAGGAGCACCGATGTGGCGGACCGGGGGTGGGAGGGTCTTCCCGACATGGGCATCGTGGGCCGGGCAAAGCGTCCCACCGTCCCGAGAGAACCAAGGGAATGGCTGAGGTTTTGGCCGACGGCATTCCCGAGCGACAGAGTCTGAGTCAAGCTCTTGCCGTTGTTTCCGAGGGTCTGGCTTTGGGTCTGGGACAGGTTCTTTCCGAAGGTCTGTCCGACCCTGTGTGTTTCGGGATGTCCGAGGGTGTGAGTTTCGGGGTGTCCGAGGGCCTGGTCCTGTGCATTACCGGTTAAAAAGCCAGGAATGGACGATTTGGATCGCAGGGTAAGAACCGGGGGGAACGCCTCCATGGCCGGTCGTTTGCGTTTCGGCGGCAGCATATCAAGGGTCCGGTTGGCGTTCGATTGCTGGAGGTTCTGTAGCACCTCGGAGCCTTTACCCTCGAGCTTATTTTCAGGTTTGGACTCAAGCCGGAGCTCGGGCCGGGGCTCAAGCTTGCCCTCGGCCCTCCATTTCCGAGGAGACATTCTGGGCGACGCCTTAAACGGCGACCCTTGCGGCCCTCGGTTCTTGAAGGGCGATACTTGCGGCCCTCGGGCCTTGAATGGGGAAGAGTCCTTCCGGGGAGAATTCATGCAGTGTCAGGAGCAATTTCTATGACCGGTTCAATACCCAAGTTCAATACTCTATGACCGGTTCAAGATCTTGGGTCTCAGTTGTATGCAAGGAACCTGAAACAGTCAAAAATCGAAACCGGCAGAATAAGTCTGAATCTAGCAACCGATCAGGATTCAATATGAACCAATCAGAACCGATCAAACAAACAAGCCAAGATATTAGATCAACAGATCAATAAGCGATTGGTGGAAGAAGCTGAGTTCCGAGGAAGGTGATGAGAGATGAAAAGTGGTGGTGGAGGAGCACTCGCTTTCTGCAGGACCCTGGACTGAGGATCGGAGGTCGTGCGTGGTCCAGCAACAACAGGTTGTCAGCACAAAGTCTCCACACTAAAGTCAAACTTCCGGGGGCTTGGGCTCTACTAGTGGCTACACGAACAAGAGGAACAACAACAATATAAACAGGACGAAAAAGGCGGGATCGTGCGCCTGATACACAGGGAAAGGCCGGGGTTCACAGCAGAGGCGGGAGCGTGCACTTTAGAGAAGAATGCGCCTGCACACTGCGTGTTGTGTCCTAAGGCTGGTGTGATTGTCAGTGTAATTAAGTTGCCTGTTTGGTCGGAAAAGCAAGTGTGTACAAGCGGTATTTTGAAAGTGCACAGATCGGGTAATCGAATTGCCGTGCTGCAGATAATCGCGTGGTGTACGGGTGTCCACTAAAGGCGCACTAGATGCAGGTCTTTAGTATATGTGGGATTGATTATATTATGTGCAGGCAACGGGTTTTGGTTTTCCCAAACGGTCAGAATGCATACAGCCTCTTTAGAGAGGTCAAATGATTATTGCTGGTCATAGCTCACCTGGTGACCACCTGAAAACCCTTTGAGTGTGGTGTTATGGCTTACTGGCTGACCTACATATAGCCGTCGTATATCACGTGATGTGGCGAAGGATAACTTAATTTAAAGTGAAACATCGGGCGCAGCAGGTGCATTGAAAGATGATGTTTCAAAAGGTAAAACAGAGTTGACGATTTGACTATATGCAGGTAAGTTATATTTGGAAATCCTTCCCCTGATCATAAACATTATAAATAGTTCTTAATTTATATATAGAACTGTTTTAGTATGTGACCTGAGTGAGAGCGTAGTACATTATGAAACAATTAATATCGTTAAGGTTTAATGTTTGTAGGTACAGGTGTGTGGTGTACGGGTGTGGTGTACGGGTTTTTAGGAGTTGGTACTGCAACTTTTGACAGGGTGACACTAATATAGGAATAATCGTGCAGGATTTCTTAGGGAATGTCTTCTTCTTTTGGTGGTTTGGGAACTGGCTCTGCTCGGAAACTCTTATTCTAATCACGTGGTTTATGATTTATCTGTTCACGTGCCCGTGCACGTGACTTGCACATGACAGTGTACTTATCTCACCGCCGCTCTGTCTGTCACAGCATGGGCAACCAGGCGTCACAGCCGAAGCTTACGGCTCAAGATAAGGCAATCTTCCAGCTCAAGCAGCAACGTGACAATCTCAAAAAGTACCAGAAGAAACTCGGCGTGGTGGTCGAAAAACAGCAGCGTCTAGCCAAGAATGCTGTGGCGCAGGGAAACACTGACAAGGCCAAAGTGTATTTGCGGCTGAAGAAGCAGCAGGAAAGTATCATCAAATCCACGTACGATCAGCTCCAAAACCTAGAAAACCTAATTGGCAGTATCGAGTTCAAGTTGATCGAAAAGGATGTGTTGTATGGGTTATCGCAAGGAAACGAGGTTCTCAAGAAGCTCAACACCGAAATGAGCGTGGAGAAAATCGATAAGGTCATGGATGATTTGGAGGATGAACGTATGAAGGTGGACGAGATCTCCGAGGCCCTAGGGGGCCAACTATCCAATTCAGAGGAGGCCGAAGTGGATGCTGAATTCTTGGCTTTAGAGCAAGAGTACCTTAAGTCGTCCGATACCGCCCAACAGTCTGCCCAACAGTCTGCCCAAACGTCTGCCCAACATTCTGCCCAACAAAACCCTCCTTCAAAGGAGCATTCCAATGCTGTCAATTCCAATGCTGATCTCTCCCGTCTTGAGGAATTACCCGATACAAGCAAAACGTCGAAATTGCCTAACGCCCCTAAAGACAAGCCCAAAGCCAATCAAGACGACTCTAAAGTCAATAAGGAAGGTAATAGTCCCAAACAGGCAAATGCCGTTATTGGCTAACGTTGTTGGTTAATGTTTCATGATAGTAGTTTCAAGGCCAATGGTGTTATCAGCTAATGTTGAGTCTAATATTATTGGTTAATTTTACTGGCTGATCTTGTTATTGGCTAATGTTATTGGCTCTGGTTATTGGCTAATCTTGAGGATAATAGTTTCAAGGCTAATGGCGTTATCAGCTAATGGAGTTATCGATAATGTTAAGGCTAATGACATCCACTATCGTTGTTGGCTAATATTATGGCTAATATTAAGAGGTAATGGTGGCGGTCTTGATGTTGCAAATATTGGTGGGGGTGAGGGCGAAGGCTGCAGCTGCATAATCTGTAACAAATTTGTTTCAGCAACTGAGGGGTGGTGGTTTATACAGGGCTAGTCTCAGGGTCTGTCTATAAATAAAGGATTTCCGCATCCTCTTTTTTCCTTTATTTGTTACTACTCTTTTTCTCTACCCTTTTTCTCTATCTTTTTTCTATCTCTATTTCTTTCCTTTTCTCTATCTCTTTCTTACTAACTTTCTCTCTACCCCTACCTTTTCTCATTGGCCTGGAGTGAACCAACTCATGTGATTCCAAGGACCAGAGCTCATTCTAAAGGGCATTGGAATTAGTCAGTTTAGGGAATATATAAGGGGGCTCATAATTGAGTCAAATGACGGAGTATAAAGAAGGGTTATACATATCTCAGTCAAGATAAGGTATGATCATTAACACACAGAACCATATTTGCAACCTAAAATATTTTCCTTGGTACAGTTTTCATCCTTTACTTATCTGAGATATTTTCCTTGGTATGTGTTTACCTTTCACGAGTCCTACTGTTTGCATCTTTTACGAATCCTCTTTTACGAGTCCTACTGTTCATGTAAAGACATCTATAATCAATTCAAATCCAAGAATAGGTCTCTTGATCCGCTTTCTGTTGTGTCTTTTAATTATTCTTCTGTTGTGTCTTCCTATTTACTTTGATGTACTAAGAGTCTGGTATATACATCAGTCCAACCAATCCAAGAACTCCGGGGTGAAGTAGGAGATGATCAAGCGGGCACCGGCACGCAAGTAGCCATGGTGAGATTCAAACGCAATGGCCTTCAAGTCAACCACACCCTTCTCGGCTGCTGCATGCAACATGGCAAACTCCCCACTCACCTGGTACACGCACAACGGAAAGTCCTTGCATATCACTGAGGCCTCCTTGACAATGTCTAAGTAAAAGGTGGATGGCTTGATGATAAACGCATCGGCACCCTCGTTAATGTCCCGCTCTAACGCCCGGCGGGCCAACCCGGCTCCCCCGCTAGGTAACTGGTACGCCTTGCGGTCTCCGTGACTGGGCACACTGGCAGCCATATCCCGGAAAGGCCCGTACAACGAGCCAGAAAATTTGGCCAGGTAGCTCATGACCATGACCTTATTCTCCAATTGGCTATCAATTAAGCCCCGTTTGATCTCCCGGATCCGGCCGTCCATCATATCCGAAGGCGCCACGCAGTTTGCACCGGCCTTGGCGTAATTTACAGCCACCGCCCCAATTCGGAGCACCGAAGGGCCCCTCTTCAACGTCCCATCGTCGTTCAAAAGTCCACAATGCCCATGGTCGGTATATTCACAAAGACAAACATCACACATGATATAGAGGTCGGGGAAATGGCGCTTCAAAAGGTGAATGGCTTGGATGACCGGCCCATTAGGGTCATCAGCAGCAGTCCCCACAGCATCCTTGCCACCCTCTTTCAAAATGACGCCAAACAAAATCACCGCCCTCAAGCCCTTCTCCACCAACGGCTTAACATACGCCAAGAGTTTGTTGAGCCCGTGGCGCTTGATGTTGGGTAAAGACGGAACAAGCGTTTCCTCGTCGTCGATATCGGAAACAAAGAGGGGGAAGATGAACATGGACTTGGTGAGCTGGCGTTCATTTTGCCACTCACGTGCCAAGGGATGGTTATAGCCACCTTGGAGGATTGACGAGAGGGGGGTCTCGTTGGGAGGGAGGTACTGGGCTTTATGGGACATGTTTGGAGAAGAGAGTGCGGAGGAGGCCGTAGTTAGGGCCCATTATATTTATCAATATGCATGGGGTGGTGTCTTATATGCAGGATATGGTGAGTCAGCAGATCTTCCGTTCATCCCTGATTCAACCAACCAACCAACCAATCAGAGCCAAGTCAAATTGTCCAGTTCAATTCAAAGGTATTTTTTGTGTCATATTGTGAGTTTTTAGCTCTATGTTTGCAATAGAGGCTTCTACTCAAAATGTGGCTTGCTTGTTGTTGGTTCCATGTCTGGTTGACTATATGGTGAAGAGATGGGAGATTCCATAAAGGTAACTTTGTCATAAATGAAGTTTTTCAAAAAAGAACATTTTTGGGGGGTTACAAAAAGGGGATGGAGAATAATCTTACTCTGTGGGGATTAGATAGAGTCGGCTCCAAATACCCGAAACAGACAAAGCACTGCATCTAGTGGATCCTACCACTGTACGAGTGCTAGAAATAATCAGAACTGCCACAGGCAGGTCATCGAATTAGTGACTCTACAGTCTACTAGTATATGGTACTATACTAGTATAGGGTACTTCTACACAGGAAGAGAAGGCAGAAAATATTAACTACCGGATGATTGTACAGACAGGAAAAGATTACTACAGGATGCTTTTACAGACAGGAAAAGATTACTACAGGATGATTGCACAGACAGGAAAAGATTACTACAGGATGATTTGACAGACAAAGGCAACGAAGACTTCTACAGGGTAGAGTCTATTATTACAGTTTCCTCAGGTACTACTACAGATACTACACGCTCGGGATACTACTACTACTACCATATCAGGATACTATAGGATAGACCGATACTATAGATTACCATAGGGTACAGTCTACTACAGGGCGATACAGCTATTACAGGCACTATTGCAGGCACTATTGCAGGGTACAGTCAATCTATCACCACAGGATACTATAGGGTCCTATCACAGCTTACTGTCTACTACTACTACAGGATACTACTACAGGATACTACTACAGGATACTACTACAGGATACTACTACAGGATACTACTACAGGATACTACTACAGGATACTA
>NKZN01001741.1:0-22211 GCA_002374485.1 Metschnikowia santaceciliae
TTCATAAATATAAATTAAAGATAAAGATAAAGATAAACCTAATATCATAGGTAAATATTTAAAGATAGTAGGTATAGTAAATTCAGTACAAATCTAAATACAGTGATATTTTAGGTTATAAATATAATATAGATGATATATACCAGATATTAAACATTATTTAGGTGAATTATGTCTTATAGTTCAATGGTTAGAACATTACTCTTCTAAAGTAATTATTTGGGTTCGATTCCCAATGAGATAATATACATGACCCGCTTAGATCTTATTTTTTATGGTGAAATATATGAATATATATATAGAATTCTATAGAAAAACTATATCTANGCATGACCCGCTTATATCTTGTTTTATTTTTTATAAAATATATGAATATATAGGTAATAATAATAAAGAAAAGGTATATGATTGTAATAATAGTTATATATTGGCCCCTTATATTTATCTATACAAAAAATGTAAGTTTATATAGCTTAGTGGTAAAGCAATGTACTGTTAATACATCGATTTTGGTTTAATTCCAAATTTAAACAACGGCGCACTTTAAATTTATCATGTGAAAAAGTCTAATTTCTCTTTTTTATATAGAGATTTCAGATTTTTTATAGCTCTAACATGATGCATTTCAACAAGCTATATTAATACCACTTCATTACTCTATACAGGTTGATCACTTTTTATGTATAGCCTCTTCACTACTCTATGCTACTCTATGCTACATAGATACAAAGCATGTTTATTATCTGCTTTTGATATAAATCTTATGGGTTTAGGTTTATATTTACCATTAACAATATTTTTAGATATATTTTCAAAATATAATATTTCTTTTGTTATATATAGATTTACTTTTTATAGAATTGTAAGCTCCAATTCAAAAATATGTATCGTTAAATATTTCATTTCATTTATAATATTTTCCATCGTTTGATTTATAAGATTTGATTTTAGTTATTAGAATGTCAGTTAATTCATTACGTTCAGTAATTTTTGTATATGTACTATACATTCTGGTCAAATTCAAGTTAACACATACCATTAATAATTGTTAACGCGTGAGTATATTACGCATATGTGTTAGCACAAAGACTGAGCTAGCGTGCTTTACGCACAGCGCTTAAGTCACAATGTTTCAAGGAGGCATGCCCACTCCAATATAAAAGGAGGGGCCGCCACCCACGCTTGTAACATTAGGAGTTCTTCCCTAGGAAGTGAAGACAGCGTGTGCTAGACATAAGTCACATTCAATAAAAGTAAGTCTGAAAGTTAACAATAATTCAATTAATTTTAGTAATCATTAATACTTGAGGCTCAGGATAATGAGAAAAATTAGGTTTGGGTACTCCTTGTTTATCACAATAACCTTTTAAACTTAATCTATCTATAATTGTTTTATAATCAGCTTTAATTTGCATATTTCCCTTTCTATAAGCTTTAACTAATCTATAGAACCATCTAATCTCTTATAATGGTGAAAATATTTCATTATTTAGGTTTTCCTTTATCTATTAGATAGCCTAAGAAGGGAATTTTCAAATCTTTAATGTTTGTGATTTTGTTTTTTCATCATGCAAATTTAGATTTAATTCATCATATAAAAATATTTTATTTTAGTTTTGATATCTATAGCTTCTGTTTAGAACCAATTATACCTATTAAAAATCGTCCGCATATCTTACATAACTTAATCTTTTAAAATTTTCATCAAATAGATTTACAGGTGAAATATTTAATTTCATGGCAGCTTTAACACCATATTTACGTCTATAATTAGCATATTTATGATTTGCTCTACGATTAGTACCTTTGTTGAAATTTTTTATTAATTCAGCCATATAAATATCCAATTCATGTAATACAATATTAGAAAGTAAAGGACTAAGAATACCACCTTGAGGTGCTCCTTTTCTTGAAATATATTTTGATTTACCATCAACTATTACTGTTTGTAATAATTCAGCAATTAAAATAATAAAGTTTTTATCCTTTATTGTCATTTTAAGTAAAGTATTAAAATCCGATGATTAACAGAGTCAAAATATTTAGACATATCTCCTTCAATGTATCATACAGCACCTCTGAAGTTGGTTCTTATATATCTCATTGCTGTATGAGTAGATCTGTTAGATCTAAATCCATGGGATGAATTTTTAATCTAGGTTCATAAACTATTTCCAAGATTGATCTAATAGCTTCTGGAACTATCTATCATTAAAATCTGGAATACCTAAAGGCTGTAATAAGTGGAGATACATGAGAGCTATTTCTGGTGGGTCTGGGAGTAGAATACATTGTGGTGTCTTTCCAGATAAATTCTGATTAATTAATTAACACTAGGGTTGGAGCATAGTTTGGATTGGAGCATATTTTGGATTGGAGGAGGGTTTGGATTGGAGCATAGTTTGGATTGGAGAAGAGTTTGGATTGGAGAAGAGTTTGGATTGGAGAAGAGTTTGGATTGGAGCAGGGTTTGGATTGGAGCAGAGTTCCGATTGAAGTAGAGTTCCGATTGAAGTAGAGTTCCAAATTGTATAGTCCAAGAACTCTGTTAGATCTTCAGTCTTTCACTGAAGCTAAACCTCTTCAATATATTTCATGCTGGAGCTAAACCTTCACCAAAAATCACCAGGAATCACCAGGAATCACCAAAGAAACCGTAGCATTCTCTTTACTTTCCAAAGACAGCGTGCCTTCTTTTTCTGCAATGATCAATCATTGCTCATTCTCAACACTCCCTCTGAAGGTTCATCTCCCGTATGTCCTAAACCTCTCAATTTAGTAAGTGGTACCCTCGTTAGAGTCTAGCCAAGATATCTGCGACCTTGTCATGAGCGCAGATGTATGAAACATGAGTTTCCATGGCTAACTCGATGTACTACTCTAAGGATATTGAGGCCGGTATGAGAGTGGATGACAATGGAGTAGCGATTTTCTCGCACCAGGCTCTTGGGCCCGATGGGTTGGGAGAAGTGGGAATGAGTGTGGAAAATGGCCAGGGCTATGCCAATAAACAAGTCCCCACCAATGCAGGAGAGTCTGTTCTAGGTGATCACAACCAGCCACAGAGTGCAGCCTGTCATAGGGAAACGTCAACTACAAGGGCCCCGAACCATCATGTGGGCCAGGTGATGATGTCAGTGAGTGAGAACGACCAGGCACTCACGAAGGTTCTTTTGGGACAAACCAGAAGACCCGAGCTTGTTAGAGTACTGGCTAGAGTACTGGCTAGAGTACTGGTTAGAGTATTGCTTAGAGTACTGGTTAGAGTATTGCTTAGAGTACTGGTTAGAGTATTGGTATGAGTATTGCTTAGAGTACTGGTTAGAGTATTGCTTAGAGTACTGGCTAGAGTACTGGTTAGAGTATTAGTATGAGTGGTACTGGTATGAGTGGTACTGGTTAGAGTACTGGTTAGAGTATTGCTTAGAGTACTGGTTAGAGTATTGCTTAGAGTACTGGTTAGAGTATTGCTTAGAGTACTGGTTAGAGTATTGGTATGAGTATTGCTTAGAGTACTGGTTAGAGTATTGCTTAGAGTACTGGCTAGAGTACTGGTTAGAGTATTAGTATGAGTGGTACTGGTATGAGTGGTACTGGTTAGAGTACTGGTTAGAGTATTGCTTAGAGTACTGGTTAGAGTATTGCTTAGAGTACTGGTTAGAGTATTGCTTAGAGTACTGGTTAGAGTATTGGTATGAGTATTGCTTAGAGTACTGGTTAGAGTATTGCTTAGAGTACTGGCTAGAGTACTGGTTAGAGTATTAGTATGAGTGGTACTGGTATGAGTGGTACTGGTTAGAGTACTGGTTAGAGTATTGCTTAGAGTACTGGTTAGAGTATTGCTTAGAGTACTGGTTAGAGTATTGCTTAGAGTACTGGTTAGAGTATTGGTATGAGTATTGCTTAGAGTACTGGTTAGAGTACTGGTATGAGTACTGGTTGGTATTCGATTGTAGTATCATAAACATGCTAGGATGCTAGAATTCCCTACCTACTATGACTATGACTATTCTATGACTGTACGGTTTCCTCACCATACCATTCCCATATTCTTGTACTGTACTGATGTTTGACTGATTGTGTATTGGTTGCATTGATTATAGTCTTGGCGTGAGGTTTGGTAGCTTTGGTCGGTGGTGAAATCTAGCTTCTCGACTAGGATGCCGAAACGGCTCATGTGTGCAGCTAAATCAGTTCCGGAGACTTGGCCAGACTGAGGACTCTGGGATTGGAGCTTCTGGCCCATGGCCTTGTGTAAGCTTCTCTTGGTGATACTTTGAGAGTAAATAACCTTGAAGGTATATAACTTTGAGGCTATATACCTTTCAGAGAAACGTATAATTCTAAAAGCTCTCTGTGCTAATGTGTGCTACTATACTACTATACTACTCTATACTACTCTACTACTCTACTACTCTACTACTCTACTACTCTACTACTCTACTACTCTATACTGATCTACTCTACTACTCTATATCTTATAAAAATGAACAATTTTATAACTACTCATACTAAAAGTGTATTATTTATTTACAATTAATTATTTATCAATTAAAAATGTTAGATCCGCCATAGACAGGGCCCTGACTATGAAGGTTATGAAGCCTCTCACTCCGGCTGTTACAATGGCCATTGCAAACGCCGTGTCACGACCATCGTTGTATGAAGTACTATGATGGTCCTTTCGGCTATTCTAGAACAATCCTGACCATTGTTCTGGTGGAGAGTTTTTCGATGTCACGTTTCTCTCAAAGTATATAAACCACTCTGGTTCCTCTCCTTGAGGATCCATCAACGAGTGCAAGTTTAGGTTAAAACACGTTATAAAGAACATACCAAAAACTCTTGATAAATATAATCATAATAAAAAGAATTTATTTAATAACCCTAAAGAATGTTTCGACCTATGTTTTAGTATATATTGATATAAAGGGATATCTGAGTTGTGCCTTACAAGACCAAAGGCATTGTTAGAACTTGTGCAGGACTCTGGGATTTATAAAACAAAGCTATATCAGTTGTATATTCGAATACTATAATATGCCTTCGAGGGATCCCTGGGGTTTCATCTTATCAGGCGAGCCTCCAAATTTTATATACTTCCTGGCTGCTTCGGGTAACCCTTGAGGGATTTCTTGAAACAGCCGGGCTTGCAATGTGAAACATCAAAACATCGCAATGTTTCACGTTGGTCCAGAGAAGTCCTTATCAGGAAGTCTCCCTGGCGCGGGCATGTCACATGCGTCATCTTACATGGAGCCTAGCGCACAGTATTCAAATCCCCTTAAATACTAACCTCCACACCATCTCATACTCATTAGTGGTATGGTTTAAGGCTGAGTCTACGTTAAGCTTTGTTAGTAGAATCCACCGACACTAATTACTCAATTTTAGTGCTCGTAGGATTTTTCCTAACATATCCTAGTGTTACTTAACTAACCCGAATATTGTCTGTGAAGAACATATCAAAATGTCCTCTGCTCCCAGACCCACCAGACAGCCAGTCCACCAGACAGCCAGTCCACCAGGAACAGCCAGTCCACCAAAAACAGCCAGTCCACCAAAAACAGCCAGTCCACCAGGAACATCCAGTCCACCAAAAACAGCCAGTCCACCAGGAACAGCCAGTCCACCAGGAACAGCCAGTCCACCAGGAACAGCCAGTCCACCAGAAACAGCCAGTCCACCAGGAACAGCCAGTCCACCAGAAATAACTCACGTGTAACTCCTCAAGTACATTTACCTATTTTGATGAGACTATGAACTTTATGAATAGCACTCAATACACTACACTGGACTTTACTCCTTGGTTATTGAAAGGACCACCTGATGTACCAAATAGAGTTAAGTATGTATGACCCTAAGTGTTGGGCGTTAGCACGTGCCTTGTGGTACTGAGGAACGGATTCATGATTAGACTTTAATAATTTTATTAAGTGAGGAGTTTGGCTAATCATATCTGCTATTTTCTTCTATCTTTGTTGTTATGCAAAGTAGGGAGTCCGTGACTCCTGTTCACAATTGATATCCTCAGACCTGAGCGGGATCCTCTCTTTGTATAGTTGGTCCCGGGGACTCCTGATTGGTTTCTATTCTACATCAGTCTCTATTCTACATCAGTCTCTATTCTACATCAGTCTCTCTTCCACTTCAGTCTCTATTCCACTTCAGTCTCTATTCTACATCAGTCTCTATTCTACATCAGTCTCTCTTCCACTTCAGTCTCTATCTAAATCAGTCTCTTATCTAAATTTTCTTTCCAAGACATTGGCCAGAGTTAGACGAGCGCTAGAAAAGAGTTGAACGCGCTCGAAGAGTTGAAAGAGCGCTACAAAAGAGCTAGATGAGAGCTTAGCTCCAAATTTGCCTCTCTTCAACAATACCCATCATTGTGTCATCTGTACGCTGTCACATGAAAATGTAGTACCCCGCAGGTGACTGATTCCTCAGGTTCATCAAACACATGCCGCATATTCTAACAATAAGTGCCGTAGAGAATATCTATCACTCACATATTACTGGTCAGCATGGATTGAACAATAGCTCCTTTCAGGTATCAGCTAACTCCATCAACCATTAAATCCAACAGCTGACTCTGACTGCACTAGGTATTTAAGGACTCAACATCCCTCTCTCTCTCTCTCTCTCTTTTTCTGAATCACCGTCATGCAATCTTTCCTCTTCTTCTTCCTCCTCCTTGTGGCCTCAGTGAAGGCCGATCTTAACGGGCTCGTCTTCTTTAGTTGGCGCGAAGATGATCAACTTTTACCTCTTACCATCTTTCGCAAACAAGGTTACAGTTACTTCTCCACCAGCTCATCTACAGAACATATTCCTGAGTTTTCTTTACACGACGGTTCTCTCCAGACCCACGATGAACCCAACGCGGGTTACGTTGGCTTCCATGGAAACACGCTTGCTTTTGGTCCTAACGTCACTGCAACACACTTTGAGTTGGACGACTTTAGGACGGTCATGAAGCCAAAGTTATTCTACTGTCAGCCCTCCAATAAGGATACTCCGACCCTGTTTATCCTCCATGAAATTGCAGGACAGTTCTGCGAAGAAGCCGAAGTCTACCTCTACACTTGTTCTACTCCAAAAGAATACAGTGTTATTCGAAACGATTCAGACCAGCGCGACAAAATGTTTCGAACCAAGAAGACAGAATGTTTCGAACCAAATGGCGTAATGTTTCACACCAACTTTTATTAGAATTCAATATTCTGAAATCTTAAATCTGGAGGTTTGCCTCTTATATACTACATTTGGGAGTCTTGCAGTACCAATCAAGGGTGAAATACGGGCGGAACTGAACTGGTTTTATTGTTATACTGTATACAACAACCTGTCCATTTGGTTTGAAAGATTGTGCGAAGGGGTACGAAACATTTTGTTGCACTGGTTTGAATCGTTTTGGCGCGCTGGTTTGAATAGTTTTGAATAACACTGTACGCGCTTCGATTGGGTAGGTGACTGGATTTCAAAGTCAATGTAAATGTCAAGTCAAAGTCAAAGTCAATATCAATAAAAATATCAATAAAAATATCAATATAAATATCAATATCAATATCAATATAAATGTAAATGTAAATGTAAATGTAAATGTAAATCCAATATCAAAGTCAGTATCAAAGTCAATATTAAAATGAATAAAGTCCTCCTGTACCTGACTTGTTAATCCCTTGTCAGAAGTCAAACCAAATGAACCCTGGCCAACGCCCGGTTTATACTATCCGTCTGCACATATACATTCCTCGGAACCTTATGAGACTCACTTTGTCCCATTCCGCCGTCCTGGAGGTACCACATTACTTGCATACACGAGTCAGGACATCTTTTTGCGTTGTCAACTACTAACGCATAAACTGGAGCGATTTTATCTAACCTATACTCGACCCAACGTCGTCTCTTGTTCTGTTACCTTTTCTGTTACCGCTCACTCCCTTTCCGCGGGACGTCGTCCACTCTTCGTCCATTTTACTGTTTCATCTGTCCTGGAACATGTAGTCCTGGAACATGTAGTCACGTGGGACATGTAGTCACGTGGAATATGTAGTCACGTGGGACATGTAGTCACGTGGAATATGTAGTCACGTGGAACATGTAGTCACGTGGAATATGTAGTCCCTCTGTGTAGATTACTTAACTCCTAATGTGCCCTTTGTTGAACGTGAAGGATCAGTACGTCTCTGAAGCACTGCACGTTCAATGTGACTGCATGTAAGCAGGACAGATGAAATAGTTATATGCAGGCATGTGCTATAAGTGTAGGACGGCCCGTGAAAAAGGGAGTGGGCGGTATCGATACAGAGGAAGAGGACGACATTGTATTTTAGGAGAGTTCTTAGTATAGCTTAGATACAGATAAGAATAACCGCTCCAGTTTATGCGTTAGTAGATGGCAAAGCTCAGCAGGTTGTGAGCCCTGAATCGCTTATCTCGAAATTGGAGTTTCCCTACCATCTTGGCCATAATGAGAAAGCTTCAATCTTCAAAGCGGACCTTGTGACAGCTTTGGAGAAGATCAGAGCAGCTTGATACGTTTGGGTAAATGATGAATGCCCAAACACGGTACTCGGAAGGGAATACAAATGTTTGCATCGCTGAACGCCTCTAGACGAAACGGAGTCAGTGTTTTTAGAAATCGCCATTTCAGGTGTATGAGTGAACTTGTTTTACTTTGCGTGCCTCATGATGCTGCCTCATGACGAAGTGCTACGATGCTAAAGGGCGTCATTAAGAAAAGTGCTTGCTAACAAAGAATCGTTAATCGCAGCTGCCGAAAGAGTGCTCTTTCAAATGAGACAACGCCTTGGGGCTTACTGCAAAGAGAGTGCTTCACAGTTTGAAGGACATTCTGTCAGTTATATTCAGATGGAATGAACTGAGAATCTCTGCTTACCTTATAGCAGAAGAAAAGTTTAATATTAATCTGTTTGCAAAATTTGCGAGCTGGCATATGTCCAACCTGGTCAGGAAGACACCATCGGTTGTGGGTACCAGGAAATATCTTGAACGCAACAGATCCGATGAAAACAAGTGATAATTTTATGTTTACATCACTGAACATAGTCACTAAGTTTTGGATTGAAATATTCAGAATCAGTGAGTTCAAAGTTAACGATGTGGTTCGTATTCTCTTGCAGTTGTTGAAGCAAGGATACTACAGAGAACTAGACACACTGATGTTCCTGGGATGGATTGGAGTCCTAAGAAGGGAGCAAGCTAGTGCCATCATGTAACAGGAAGGTAACAAATAGTTCCAAAGAAAACGGTTGAACCAAAAGTACCGTTTTACGGTATTAATACCTTTTAGTCAGGGAGTCTTATTGTTGGAGATTATACTTCTATGCAAGGGCAGAAAGAGATCCGAGTGTGGCCAGTTTTGTAAAGAGAAGAGAGATAACTTCGGGACCGACAAAAACCAATAAGACTGCTCTGGTACAATTCAAGTTGAAAAGTGTTTGAGAAACTAAATGACTTGAGTGAAGATATCCCCCATGTGAAAGCGCAAGACCGTTTGGTGTATGCTACAATGAAGACAGTGGGACTTGGCTTACTCATCTATTGCAACTGATACTTGCGGAAGTTATGCCGATAATACTGAAGACTGAAAGGTGACGCAGGCTCTTTGGATAACGAAAGTTGCTTCTTGACAGTTAAATTAAGCTTCGGAAGTGGTACTACACACAGAATTGAAATCGGAGATTGGGAATGTATTCAGAAATGAGCAATTTGAGCAGCTTTGTGATGAACGGAAATCAAGAAGTCGTTTCGTATCCCTCAAGCTTCGCATGTCAGCAGACAGAATTCAATGGCATTGTTATGGCAAGAACATGAACAGATACCATTATCAGTTGGGGGATACAAGTTTGGGTCGTTGGTTTCACGTTACCAACTCCTAGATGTAGCTCCAAGTTTAGCTCTAGGATAGTGCTATACCTAGACCTAACGGGGGCAGGGCTGTGCTTGGACCTAGGGGACAGAGTGCAGATATTTGGCTTTCAAGTTTAGTTCCAGGACAGTGTTGTGCCTAGACCTAGGGGACGGGGTACAGAGCGAGCCATGTCGGAAAGTTGTATTCTGCACAATCAAATGAAGATGTTTGATTAGAATGATATTGATGAGACGATGCAGCTATTTGAGAATGCTGTAACGGAAAAGATAAAAGGCATTCACATGCAAGGAAGAGATGTAATATCTCGGATGGCCAATGTTGTGCTATCGTGTGTTAACCGGAATATGGATTATTCTTGGTTCGTGAACCAAAGGTTCAGGAAGGTGCTGAAGTTGGCTCCAGCTAACTGCACGAAGATTTATTGAGAGGTGTTGATGTTGACCCAAGTGTATTGAATTGACTGCACGAAGAGTTATTGAGTATGGATGTGAGTGCCCGATGTCCAGGACCAACCGTCCACAAGTCAGACAGCCAAGTCGGATGACGAAATTGTACCAGGTGGTCTATCAGATGTACTGCAACGAGGTAGTATGTGTCTGGGGGTGGCGGCCCTGGGGATAGACGGTTCTGCAGGGGTTCGCCCAACGTCGCAGACGGGGACGGAAACTTCGTTGACAAATGAGGATAGGCCGGAGAAGGAACCTCCGTTATCAAATCAGCAAGATTCACCAGAGATTCAATTCGAGGAATCTCTACGAGAAGCGTTGGTGCCTAGAAACTGTGAGGAAGATTGCGATGAAGGGAGCAAGTTGGTACATCCTTGTACTCCTCAATCTTCAGACCAACGTGATTTAGCCACTGGTCTCATTGGAGGATCGGTTGGACAGTCCGACCCTAATCGTACGGAGATCCAGCAGGGGGGCTACTCGAAGTGAAGGAAGAGGGAGTCACGATGTCTCTCATCTTGAATCAGACGACGTAATATCTGTGTCGAACTCGAATCGAAAACTAGACCATGTTCGTGGGCCGGATACCTGTACTCCGAGAGAGATGGCATGTGCAGTTGGCCAAAGTGTTTGGCAGCACAGAAACCTGAAATAAACTCGAGATCTCTTAGATCAACAAGGCGACGTCAGATCTGGGCTGTTTACCCAGACGGAGCAACGGTTGAGGGGAAGCTTCGTGAGCTGTTAATGGAGAATGCTCTCAAACAACTCGCCATTTCAGGGGGAGATTATCTCGATGACGATTATTCGTGTGTGTCAGACTTCGAGATTAGAGAAACGGAACTGGCTCGGTGTTTGACTCATTGCTGATCGATCTGTTAGAGATTGATTGGGTTCTGACTCTAGAAGCTCAACCGGATGAAGTCGGAGATGTTCTGTGTTATAAAGATTGCCATGCGTCTGAGGAGAACTTTGGAACGAAGTGCATGACAAAGCGATGGGTGATCATGATACGAACGGAACCTATGAGATTGGTGATTACTATGGGCATGATATCTGAACTATCAGCTCATTCTCCGTCTATCTCTACCTCTACCTCTATCTCTCTCTATCTCTTTCTATCTCTCTCCATCTCTCTCTCCATCTCTCTCTCCATCTCTCTATCCATCTCTCTCTCCATCTCCATCTCTACTTATGCCTGTCTCTGTCTATCTATGTCATACATTCTCTCTATCTTTTCTCCTCTAGCCTCACTCCTCATGTAGAATTGGTCTTGTAAGGTGCAACTTAATATCCTTGTATAATAGTAGTAAAACATAAGTTGGAGCAAGCTGTTATTCCTTGTATGGAGTGAACCAGTGATCTGGATACAACTTGAAAATATAGTGACATTATACACCAAAATAGTTTTCTTATGAGAAGAGCTAATAGCTTACGTGAAATTTATAGACTTTGCATACCATCGAGCTACTGGTGCCAAAGTAAGGGCCAAGGACCAATAAAAGGACCAGTAGAGCCAATATAAGGACCAGTAGAAGAAGTAGAAGTGGAGTGGAATTTCTACCAAAACAGAACATCATATCAAGACGGTGATCCCACTTCTTTATTCTGTAGCTCCTCACTGGCTCCTTGTGACTTTTATCCTGGGAAAGTTCCCTTGCAATACTCATAGAAATCACTTCTGATCTGGTCCAGTCCCCTCTTCTTCTTCTTCTTCTGATTCTCCTTAAAAATAGAATCAATACCAACTGTCATTAGATATGGGCCAAGCACCCTTGCTGAGATCCTTGGACACGACTGTATTTTGCACCCAGTCTGTAACATGTTCAAAGTCTGAGCACCAGTATTGCAATGCACAGCTTCTGCATGTACTGAAACCAACAAATCGCTCATATTATCCCACAAATCATTCGGATTTATCCCACAAATCATCAGATTTATCCCACAATCATTCGCCAACTTTCATAATCTTCACCGATGCTTCTGCGTCTTCAACACTGCCACCTTCTGCTCCAACACATTCTTAGTGCTCTCAATGTACTTCAAGTTGTTCAAATGGAGATTCAACAACTTGACCATCTCCTCCACAGCATTACTCTCGCTCGACCCGGTTCCAGAAACTGGATTCAACAACGCCTTGTTAAATGAATCTGAAACAGCATTGATTTCGCCCACCAACGACGTCAAGTTGTCGCTCAACGTGTCGAGCCGGTCGTCCAATAACTTGGCGTTGTTGTATGCTTTTTCACGCAACTTGTCCGTGACGTTGGACGTGTCTGGCGTGGAATTGGTTCCGTTCGTGGATGCTGAAGTGTCTGCACTGCTCATTTCAATGCTATTAAGCAAAATCTCCGCCTGCTGCTCGTAATTTTCCAAGATCTTATCGAGTTCATCCTGCTGCCCTTCCACAAAGGTCAACTGCTGGTCGATTCTCTGCTGCAAGGCTTCCACCTCCATGGAGTCCCGGTGCAAGACGCTGATTTCGTCGGCACTTTTAGCGAGCTTGTCATCCCACACCTGCACTTTGGCCGTATACTTGTCGAAGATATCGCTTGTGCGGGTCAACTGCTTGGACCACTTGATCACCAAATCATCCATGGTTTTGTTGTCCAAGGAAACAGCCATTGGCTGTACTTGCGTAGGCTTCAAGTTAGGTGCATTGACATCAGTTTTGGGGACACTTCTAGTTTCATTTTTGGCGTCTTTTTCGTTCTTTTCGTCTTTCCCGGCGGTATCTTTGGCTCCGAACTGAGGTTTTTCGGCCTCCTTATTTTCGGTTTTTCCAAATAAACTAGAGGAGCCGGAAGCTTCCGTTTTTCCAAACGAAAAAGCGGGTTTCTCCTCCTTCTTTTCGTCTTTATCTTTGCTCAACGAAAATGCAGGAACTTTGCTCTCGGATTTTTCCAGAGACCCAAAAAGAGATGGTTTGTCACTCTTCTCCAGACCTCCGAACGAAAAGGCCGGGGTTTTTTTGTCGGACCCTGAAGGCTTTTCAGTTGCTTTTTCTTCTGGCTTTCCAAAAGAAAAAGCTGGCTTCTCTGTATCCGATTTCGCAGGGAAGGAAAAGGTCGGTTTTTTGTCGGAGTCAGACTTTTGCCCAAATAAGGAACCAGAGGGCTTTTCGGAGTCAGACTTTTGCCCAAATAAGGAACCAGAGGGCTTTTCGGAGTCGGATTTTTGCCCAAATAAGGAACCAGTATTCGTAGATTTGTCTGAATTTCCAAACAATCCCGATGCCAGTTTAGTTTCGGCTGGTTTTCCGAATAAGCTTCCCAGAGACTCTTTGTTTTCGGTTGGTTTTCCAAATAAACCTCCCGAGGCAGGTTCTTTAGTTTCTACTGGTTTTCCAAATAAACCTCCCGATGCAGGCTCTTTAGACTCTGTTGGTTTTCCGAACAAACTAGCTCCTGGAGCAGATCCACTTGTAGATGTGGGTTCAGGAGTTCCACCCGATGCAGGTTTAGCACCAAATGTGGGAGTAGTTGTGCCAAATGCGGAACCTGTTGCATTTCCACTAGCAGCGCCACTTCCAAACGCGGATCCACCTGTACCAAATCCACTTCCATTAGTACCAAATGCGGATCCACTTGCGGTGTTATTTGCAGTATTATTTTCAGTGTTGTTTGCAGTGTTATTTGCAGCACCGCTTCCAAATCCAGACGTTGATGTTCCAAATCCGGAAGCTCCCGTTCCAGAATTGGTTGTTCCAGAATTGGCTGCCGTTCCGTTGGTTGCCGTTCCGTTGGCTGCCGTTTCGTTGGCCTTAGGAAACGCAAACGCCGGTGTGGCGCCTGTTCCTGTGCTACTTCCAAAAGCATTTGTATTCTGATTGCTTCCCGAACCAAAAGCTCCTGATCCGCCAGCACTAGCTCCAAAGAGAGGGGTGGATGGGTTGTTGGTTGCCGAGGCGGTTGTATTGGCCAGGGAGTTGGCGGAGGCGCCGAAGGCGGAGCCCGCCTGCAGGTTCAGGCCGAAGTTGAAGGGCTTCGGGTTTGAATTGCCGAATCCGGACGAGCCCTGTGTGTTGTTGGATCCAAACATAGTTGTGTAGAATGGAAATGGAGTGAGAAAAGATGTGTATAATACACCCGCACACCATATATGCAGAATAATAATATAAACATCCGTACACCAATTTGATTGGACCTGTACACCATCTTAGCAAGAGGCTTTGATCAAGTGTAATATAGTTGACCCAATTCTGCTGCAACTACCTTCTATAGTCAGTTGACCCATCTAATCTCTACTACTATTTTTATAATTTACTGATCGTGTATTACTATTTTCTTACTTCTTGGAGCCTTGAGCAGCAACGGCTGCAGCACCGGCTGCAGCAGCCTCAGGGTCCAAGTAGTAGGCAGGCTTGGTTGGCTTCAACTCAGCGTCCAACTCATAAACCAAAGGAATACCGGTTGGGATGTTCAAGCCAGCAATCTCGTCGTCGGAGATGTTGTCCAAGTGCTTGACCAAACCTCTCAACGAGTTTCCGTGGGCAGCGACGAGCACGGTCTTACCTTGCAACAAGTCACCGGCAATCTCGTCCTGGTAGTAAGGCAACAATCTGTCGATGACCAACTTCAAGGACTCAGTCTTTGGGATCACAGCTGGGTCGATCTTGGAGTAACGAATGTCACCCTGTTGAGAGTACTCAGAGTCAGCCTCAATCACTGGAGGAGGCACATCGAAGGATCTTCTCCAGGTCTGGAACTTCTCCTGACCGTAGGTCTCCAAGGTCTGGGCCTTGTCCTTTCCTTGCAAGGCACCGTAGTGTCTCTCGTTCAATCTCCACGATCTCTTGACGGGCACGTACAATTGGTCGGCAGAGTCCAAGGCCAAGTTGGCGGTTTGGATGGCTCTGGACAAAGTGGACGTGTGCAAGATGTCGACGTTGATCTTAGCCTCCTTGAGCAACTCACCGGCTCTCTTGGCTTCCTTTTGGCCAACCTCGGATAACCGCACGTCGACCCATCCGGTAAAGAGGTTCTTCTCGTTCCATTCGGATTGTCCGTGTCTAACCAAAACTAATTTAGGCATTGTGTTGAAATTGTTGTAATGAAGGGGAAAGGAAATTAGTGCGGATTTCGAGCCTTTATATCCATGCGACTGTGGAGGATTGAAGCCCGAGTGTCACGCGACATCCGTACCTTCCGCGATCAGACCACAACACCACACCTGGTCAATCCGGACCACAACACAACGAAAATTCTGGCTTGTTCAGGGTAATGTTGATCAGTTCATTCCATAATTCACCATCACATCCTCGACCTTCTGGTGGTCTGCGGGATTGGCGGCCAGCTCGTAGATGGTCACCACTGGGTCTCGGTTGAGATGGGTAAACTCTCCCCTCAACTCAATGGAGTGTAGATGGCTCTCCTCCTCGTCTCCGTGGATGTTTTCAATAAATACTGCTAGAGTATGAACCCCCGTAAACACATGCCGGGGTAAATGGTGCTCGACGAAGTCATCGCCCTCGAGAAACTCCGGCACCTCTGCATCATCCTCGGTATTGTAGTTCACGCCCACCTGAGGATGCTCCACCTGGTATGTAGGCTTGTCGGTGACATTGTTAAAGTCTATCTGCTTGTTTTTCCAGAGTTTGATGACCCGGGGGCAGTACAAATCGCCGTTCGTGCGTAGCACAAGGCTGTGGAGCTTGACACTTCCATTCAAGAACGGAATGTGGATGATCATTTGTTCGTCTGCATCGGACCGAACCACGGGTCTAAGTGAGTACCGGTCGTTTGAGCTCTTGAAGAGTTTCTGGACGTCTTCCTGCTTGTTACTGGTATTCAAGGCAGTCACATGGGGAAGGTTGATTTTGGAGTTAAGCAGCTGGGCCGAAGATGTCTCTTCAGGGGGTACGTGGCTATGGTCATGGCCGTGGTCGTGGCCATGCCCGTTTTCTCCGTGGTGTCCATTTCCACCGTGTCCATGGTAATGTTCGTCTTCACACGACATCTGATTGTCAAATGAGCAGAGAAATCAGAATGAAGAATCGGAATCAAGAAGTTAGTAGTATCAATTGTTGGATCAATACCAGTTGATGATGGGACAATATCAAAAGATGAAATATAACTTGATGGAGCAAAGATTATGAATAGAGGTGTAGAGGTTGGAGTTGGTCGGAGAGGGAAGTGGTTCGGGGCTCCTTATTATATGGTGAGTGGGGAGCCTGCATACACCCCGCCGATCTTGGTCACGAATTGCAGCCATGCCCACCCTGGAATAGGGTGAATTTAATGCGAACGGTCCCCTATATATATGCACCCGGGCGTTTTTGTGGCTGGCTGTAAAACCTGAAACATGGCGTCTGACGTGCGTCTTGCAGCGTACATGCGGCAACGCTATAAAAGGCCACAGGGCCCCTAGCATTACAGCCATATTTTAGGGGTTCAGAATGGCGTGCAATTTGCCCCTTTGGGCTGGCGTCAATGTGGTCCACGTGTTTCTGGTTCCATAGCGTGCGCTGGTTCGGTATACTGCCTCTACCTCAATTCCTCAGTGTTGACAATGATACTGCATTAGCCCACGACCTGGTCAACGTGGACTTGACATGGTGTTGATAAGGTGTTGACATGATCTTAACATGGTGCTAACTATGTTATTAATCCTGGTGTTAATTAATCAGTGTTGATTTATTGGTGTGTATTATCAGTGTCATTCACTGGTGTTGATGGTGTTGATGGTGCTAACTTGGTGCTAATTTGGGGTACAACTCAACCGAAAATATACCTATACGGTTGGCTAATCTGGAATCCATATTGGCTAATTTTGACTGGTGTTAGAACTTTAACCTGTCATGCTTAGATCTGTGTTGATTGAGACGGTATCATAACGAATTAGTGATTATGTGGGACTCGTGTGAGTTAATAGTTAAGATGAACTAGTGCTGTAATGGACGGTTTGATGTGGTGCTTGAGCAAGTCCAAAGTCAGAAGTTTAATTGAAGTGGTGGTTTAACTAGATTGGTGTGACAGACTACTCAGCGTTTGCTTAGACCTGGTGCAGAGCTAAGTGGTCACTTCACTTGAAAGTGATCACAGTTGACTTTGGCGTCGTTAATAGCCTAGTTACGAGTTATAGATTGGACTGGATACTGACGTTGGAGGGAGTCATACATTATGTGGGCTATATATTGAAGGCTTGGAAACTTGAATGTTTGAAGATCTGAAGTTTTGAGGTTTTGACAGTCAAAAAGGCTGGAAGGAAGAAAAAATGTGCTCTAAAAAGCATTACAAAGGGCTGAAAGAAGATTTGAAAGCCCACAGAGAATTGAATAAGATTGGAGAGCATTGAAAGAATACGTGAAGACTCAATGACTTGATCTTGGACTTGGACTTGGACTTATTTTCGAACTGTCTTGGACAAGTCTCCGGGACTCTGATTGGATGGCCATGAGCTGGTTCATTTGAGGACTTAGTGATCCTGTGAGAACAATAGGGGGCTCTAGAGGACTCTAGAGAATACTCAAAAAATTGCAAACTTCGAATTAATATGAGTTGGAGAACGTCAATATCGTCGGGCAGAGAATGAACATATCTTTGGCTTATGCCGAAAAGTTGTTTTACGGTCATTTGGACAAACCTCACGCAAGATATCGACACATGTATCTTACTTAAGGTAAGACCCGACAGAGTGGGTTGTCAGGATGCTAGAGCCCAGATTGCCATTTTGCAGTTGATTTCTCAAAGAAATGAAGACTTCACGATAAGATGTTTGGAATGGATTCAGGACTGCAAAGAATTAAAACGGTATAAAGGTTCAAAGAAGTGAGATATTTCCGGAACATTGTTGAATATTTGGTCTGAGGTACGAATTGAGGTCTACAACTTGGAATACCTCCTTGATTACTCTGATCTACTCTTGATTACTCTGATCTACTCTTGATTACTCTTGATTACTCTTGATTACTCTTGATTACTCTTGATTACTCTGATTACTCTGATTACTCTGATTACTCTGATTACTCTTGACTACTCTTGAGATCTACAGCTTAGACTAAACCTGACTATACTCGACTTTCCGGTGAAGATCTACATTTAAAGAATCTCTTGAACTTGACTTGACTTGCCAGAGATCTTACACCAACCAGCGATCCGTCCTTCAGCAACCAGAAACAAGAATGATCCAGCAACGATCAACTCCACCAACTACCAATAACTTCCATGACTGCCATGACTGCCTTCAATGTCAATCACTACTACTTGCTGTCAAATTCTTCTGCGAATACTTCGACCTGCCGTCATCTCCTTCTGCTAATATTTCTACTCGCTGTCACCTCCTTCTGCCAATACTTCGACCTGCCGTCACCACCTACTTCCAATACTACAATCTACACCTCATTTGATTGGCAGTGCGAAAGGCTAATCTCTAACCAGGATAGTGACCATACATTATTTGCACCCAAAAAATGCAATGTTACAAGAAATGGGTGTGCAATTGGCTCTTCATTCAATTCCACCATTAGCCTCGCCCTTTCCTTACACCCATGCCTGCCTTCAACACCAGCACATCCTCTCCCCGTCACTATACCCGCTTTACTCTACACCTACCTCCCTACCTACCTCCCTACCTACCTACCTACTTACTTCCCCCCTTCTATTCCTGTCTACACCTCCCCCCCTTCTTCCCCCTTCCTCTCTACTCCTTGCCTGCACTGGGGCTGCGACTAAAGCTTATTAGTGATGATGGAAGGGTGCATGGCGACCACGGGGCGGCCTGCACAATGGCGCGAAACAAAAGAAACTACTCCCACAATTCCGGCCTCGCCTAATCTAGCCCTGGAATTTGCACTAGAATTTGCACTAGAATTTGCACTAGAATTTGCCATGGAATTTGCCATGGAATTTGCCATGGAATTTGGGCCATGATATCTGCCAGGTTCTGCACAAGGAGAACGCATCAGCAGCCCGAACAGGTCTATTCTCGACCCTATCTCCGGCCCTATTTCCGACCCCTCTCCTGATCAGAAGTAGCAAATCAGATTAAGTGTTTTTGCTTAGAGGTCACGTTCAAGTTCATGTTCGAGGTCACCTTCAAGGTCAGACCTTCAGCAATGTTGAGGTGTTGGGGAAATGTTCCATAATTGTTTCATAAACGTTTCATGTTTCATGTTTCATGTTTCCGGAATGTTTCAGGAATGTTTTATGTTTAATGTTACATGTTTCATGTTCAGGATGTTCGTGTGGTAACCTGGTTACAGCCTTGTTGGTCTTGGAAATAGGACCCATTGTTTACGCTGCAGGCCGGCTGAGCCAGACCGTCGCTCATTCCGGAACAGCCGCAGGCTGCGCAGCCAGACTTGCCGCCTGCACCCGTACCGCAGGGTGCATTAGTGCATATACCGCGGGCCTGCACACAATGACAATAATGACATCATAGTGAAACTCCAGTGGCCACGGGCCCAATGACGAGCGCGACAAAAGAAAGGACGTACTGCAGACTGGTCTCCCACCGTATGCTTTTAGCTTGTTTGGCGCATCCGCACTGCACACACCTCCCCCCGCTACGTCATTGTGACGTGATCCGTCTGGCCCACGTTAACCACCTGGCCCTCGGAAAAACACCCGCCACTTTAATGTCTCGAAACACATTAGTCTTTTCAAGGCTCTCAATGCCTGAGGCTTTCATTCTTTAGTGATTGCCTGTATAGAGGGTCACATGACTGCAATACTGTGGTGAAACAGGAGACACCAAGCCACGTTATCGAGCCTCATTTACGACGTGAGAAAAGAAAGCAAAAAGAAAATAAAAAATAAAAAAGAAACGATATGCAATCTATCAGAATGATATCTTATGCGGAAAATCTGCGGCGCAGCGTGCAGGACCAGCCTCTACATCTGGACATCTGGTGATGTAGCCTAAGGTCCTGGCGAATTATAAAAGGGTGGGCATTTCCCAGATTTTGAGAGTTCAATCTATCATTCAACTTTCACTTCACTCAATCATGACTTTACAAAAACAACCTGCCGTCTTCAATATCCACGCTGCTCTCTTCGACTGTGATGGTACCTTGGTCAACTCCACTGGTGCTATCTCTGAGTTTTGGAGAGACTTTGGTAAGACCAGAGAACACGTGAACCCCGAGGAAATCATTAAGACCTCGCATGGTTGCAGAACCTTCGATGTCATTGCCAAGTGGTCTCCTGAGGATGCTATTCCTGAGCAAGTGACTGCTTGGGAGGCAGCTATTCCTGACACTTTTGGCCACCACGCCAAGCCTATTCCAGGAGCTGTGGAGCTTGTCAAGTCTTTTGACGAATTTTCCAAGAACAAAACCGAGAACGGTCAGCAAAGATGGGCCATTGTTACCTCGGGTACTCTTCCTTTGGCCACCAAGTGGTTGAAGTTGATGGATATCCGTAAACCCGATACCTTCATCACCGCCGAGAAGGTCACCAAGGGTAAGCCTCACCCCATGGGCTACCAGAACGCCAGAAACGCTTTGGGCTACGAGCACGACTCCAAGAAGATTGCCGTCTTCGAGGACGCCCCTGCAGGTATCACCGCCGGTAAGGGAGCCGGGGCCATGATTGTGGGTATCTGCTCGACCTACTCGCCAGAGAAGGTTAGAGATGCCGGCGCCGACATTGTGGTGGATGACTTGACTCTGTTCAAAATCCTTGAATACAACAAGGAGACGGACGAGTTCAAGGTGCAGGTAACCGACTACCACTACGCCAACGACGAGTACTTGCAAAGGGTTTAATGGGATAGCATATTTATAGATACAAGCATACAAATACAGATAAAGTTACGGATATTAAGTAGTTGGATAGAATGAGGTGGACAGTGTATAAAGTGAATAGTGTATAAAGTGAATAGTGTATAAAGTGACTAGTGTATAAAGTGAATAGTCTATAAAGTAAAAAGTCTATAAAGTGAATAGTCTTTGTTAACAGGTGATCAATAGTGTCGCGTATCAAAGTTAATTTAAATACACTATAAATAGACTGTTCGAGGCTAACTATAAACACTACATATATCAATACTGTATACTACTATAGTCCTCTATATACCACAGATGGTTCTATACCATGCAATACAAGATAGTTACTTACTACTGGTTACTGTTACTGGTTATGTTACTGGTTACCATTACTGGTTACTACCTTCACTATATCTACTGGTTCCTTGTGTTATGTTCCTTAGTAGATTTATGCCTAATTGATAAATTCATCTTCCTGAGGAATCATCAAGGAATATACTTTTTACGTGCTTAGAAGAATGTAACAGTATACTAAAAAGTGTATACTTGTCAGATCTATCATGTTAAATCCAAGATTGGTGGAATACATTCCATATAGGGATTGAGCTCACGTACCCAGTTAATCGGGAACCGATGCTACTACGCCCCTTTGGGTTCACCACTACACCCCCTCTTGGTCCACCACTAAACCTCTCTTGGTCCACCACTAAACCTCTCTTGGTCCACCACTAAACCCCTCTTGGTTCACCGCTAAACCCCTCTTGGTTCACCGCTAAACCCCTCTTGGTTCACCGCTAAACCCCTTCGGCTACCTTACGATAGAATATATGGTTACCGATTCGTCTTGCTGAGGAATCATTAACGAATATAATTTCGATTAGCTAATAAACGTACTCACAAGAATCTAACACGCCATAGGTGCCCTGACTATTTAGGATATTATAAAGCCTCTCTGCCGGATACTTTGTATAAGGCCTTCAAACTAGCGCGCTACTAGCCAGCCATCAGTCAGCCACCAGTCAGTCACCGGTCAGCAGCCACCCAGCGCGCACCTTCTCTTACAACTATATAAGTGTTGAACTTGTGAGCCGTGACAATCATCGTATGTACAGGATGCGATGAGTGGTACTATCTGCAGTACAGAGTGAAAACACTG
>NKZN01001745.1:0-17138 GCA_002374485.1 Metschnikowia santaceciliae
CACAGAGTAACACAGAGTAACACAGAGTAACACAGAGTAACACAGAGTAACACAGAGTAACACAGAGTAACACAGAGTAACACAGAGATGGAGTCAGTAGTAGGTCTCAACCAATGTTTTAGTATATATGAATATAAAGACATCTGTAAGTTGTACCTTACAAGACCAGAGCGCGAGATATGATGAAGTGGGTGAAGTTGGACTTTGGTACTTCTAGGTCCATAATTTCTGCTACTGTTCTGTATTAGGAAATCTGTGGAATTCTGGTTACTCGTGATACTGCTCAATCTACAGCGGAATCCCCTCTATATATACTTGGGATTCCTTAAACTCCTTATTCCTGCACCGGACTGGATCATACCTTGAATGAAGTCAAACCTGACTCCAGCTGACGCCAAGACCAAGTTACAATACTAGTCTGCACTCGTGCGTTCCTCGGAACCTGATGAGGCTTGTCCATTTCCGTGTTGAGAATGAGCAATCACTGATCATTCCAGAAAAGAAAGGCGCGTACTCTTTGGAAAGTAAAGAGAGGTCTGCGCCTTACCTTGGTGATTCTTGGTGAAGGTTTAGCTTCTGCGAAAGACTGAAGGTCTAGCAGAGTTCTTGGACTATGTAAGTTGGAACTCTGCTTCAATCCTAGTGTTAATTAATCAATCAGAATATTATCTGGGAAGACATCACAATGTCTTCTACTCCCAGACCCACCCGAAACACCTCTCGTGTAACTCCTTAAGTATACATATATCTTGATGAGACTATGAACTTTATGTTCAGCAATAAGTACACTCCTCTGTGTTGAACTTGAGGAACAAGTACACCTGCGGGGGTACTGCATGTTCATGTTCCTGTTCCTGTTCCTGTATACAGATCAAACAATGGTTGGTATTGTTCTCGAGAGAGACACGTTGACAGTGGACCTCTCGAGGACACTTGTGTAACACTTGCTCAATAATGGCCATTGTTCTGGAGAATACAATGGGCCGAGTGGGTTAGGGCTGGAGCCCCAGACCTGACTATATATAGAGGGGATCCTTTCAACTTGTGTTTTAGTATATATTAGTATACAGGGATAAGTAAGTTGTACCTTACAAGACCGAAGTCTTAACTGAGGTGCGAGGTGGGTGAAGACCTCCCACCAATGACCTGCACATAGTACTCACATGTCTGCATACAACATATCCACGAAGTACCCCGCATCAATTCTCGCTAGGTACTCGTTGACAGGTCCCGCTCTGTCTTGAACGATAGAAATTTGGAACAAGAAGTCAAGGACATCCTAGCTAAATTTATATACAGATACGAATATAAGCAACAGAGATGATTACTGAAGTTCCTCACTTAAGAGACTTATTGAAGTCCAACATGATAAACCTTCCAGAATATGGGAGTGTATATTACAACTCTCAACACTCTGCACTGTAGTCCATGGCTATTGAAAGGACCACCTGATGTGCCTGAGTCAAGGGCACATTACGAGTTTAGTAATCTACATTCGACTGTACTGCAGGAACCACATCTCATATATACACAGGGCAGCACATCTTGTTGGAACATGAGGAATCAGTCCATCAGAGATGTACTGCATGTTTCATGCGACTGCATGTAAGCAGGACAGATGAAACAGTGAATGGTTCATAATATGTAGGAATAGTCTAATGATGGTCGACGCCCCGCAGAAAAGGGATTGGGTGGCAATTGACAAGGACTAAGCAAAGAGAAGAGAAGTTACGCTCGTGAATCATAGACCCAGGCCAGTCTGAGGACAGTGCGTTCAAGAGATTCTTAGTATAGTATAAATACAGATGAGAATAGAAGTGACTGAGATGAATACCTGACTTCCACAAGTATATGATGTCTTTGAGAACCAATGACACAACCGCTCCAATTTATGGACCTAAGGATTGTGAAGTTTAATCCATCTCACATGTTCAACAATCCGGCTTAAAAAAAAAATTAGAACTTAATGCAGCTCGGTGGGATATTTAAACAAATTCATTTATCAGATGTATATTCGAATACGTTAATATGACTTACAGGAATCCCTGAGGATCATCTAATCAAGCGAACCTGCTAGTTCTAAATACTTCCTTGTTGCTTTGGGTAACCTTTAAGGATACTCTACTGGAAACAGCTAGCCTTTCAAATGTCATTCACCTCAATAAATGTCATTGGCTCTTTTAAATCCCAATGGCTCTTTTAAATCCCAATGGCTCCTTTGGATCCCTATTGGGGGTTCTAGATGGCGCATGGATCGCTTCTTATGCTTCTAGCGACCCATATTCATGAAGTGGTTATAAATTGAGGCCCAGCTCAAGCTAAGCCTCTTTATTAGGCTCCATTAGCACTAAGCAATCAATTCCAGTGCTCGTAGGATTTTTCCTAACAAAAAATAGAGCGTATTTAGTGAAATGGGAGTGCAGCACCAACCTGGCTATTTGAAACCCCGAAACATTTTACCTTCGTGTTAGAATTATTATGCGACCTGGGACGTTAAGCCTGTATTCGCAAGTGGTTATAAGCTTCTAACGGCTTGTCAACGGTTATGGATCGTTTCCACGAACGTTCCCCTATTGGTGGATGTTTCTTCCTGATCGGCTACTGTTAATAGTAGGTACTCGGCCGTATCAGCGTTCTGAATACTCTTAGCTTAATTAATGTTATCTATATTAGACTATCTATCTAAGGTTTTAAGTAATGGAGTCCTGTCGTTCAAAGACTGGGACTTGCTCTCTTTTATACCTCGCGCTGTCGGCCAGTCCGGCTCAAAGCGGGGTAGCAACTTTGGAAAGAGGAATGTTTGTATTCGGACGCACGTGATGCGTCCTATCCTGTATCGAGATTAGGTAAATCTCAAGTCTAACAACTTTGTTAGGAAACGATTTCACAAGGATACTGAGATGCAAGGTATCCCGGTCGGGTAACGCTTGCATATAACGTGCTTGTGTTTCATGTATATGCAGGGTTGCATACAACCAGTGTATATAACAGCGAGGTTTTCCTCCCTTGGATTAACGAGGGAGTTCCTCGTCTATTCTAGGTTCAATACATACCATGATAAACTATAAATTGTGGTGCTGCAATCCTATTCTTTTTTGATTTGAACTAATCCAACTTCAGGAAACTTTCCTCTTAAAAGCTACCCATGGTGGAAGTATACTTATGTCAAGTTTATATTATTACAGATATATTTGTGCAGGCTTAGTTCGCATTCAAATTGAAATCTTACCACGTACTTGTTGACGCTTAATGCTTGGTGGCTGCAATTGTGGATGGGTGATAACGTTTGTTAGATTCCTATAAACTCAACCTGGGGTCGCCGTGAAAGATTTACTCATCCGCTCTGTCTCAATGACGCGGATTCCACCTTCTTATAGGACAAGCCATATTGGCCTGTATTGCAGCCGATATGCAGGTTGTCTCAAATAATCCTGCTAGCGGTAATTTCCTCCTAGCGACCATTTCCTCATTGTATGCTCATCTGCATATGCATCAAGTGTTAAGTCTAACACTTGCATGCTCCTCTATTCACGTTCCGATAGGACACGTGAACCTGAACTTTGCTCACGTTCCAGAAGGCACGTGATCGTGAGCTACAGATGTCCCGCAAGTTAAACAGTACTATGTTGACAGTAAATTGCACCATTTGGGGCCATTATGGATTCTCAGAACCTAATAGTCTAGAATCTAAAGTTTAAAGCACTTCGGGTTTTGATAGCACATTGATCATGGGCTCCAGACCGCCACGTGCATGTCAATACATGGCTGATACATGGCTCATCTGGCTTATCCATGGCTCTCGTTATGACTATTTGTCCATGGGCATCATAAGGGTATGGATTTAAAGGTAAGAGCATCATAGTGTATGGGTTAAAGGTATGGAAGTCATAGTGTATGAGTTTAAGGTATGGAAGTCATAGTGTATGAGTTTAAGGTATGGAAGTCATAGTGTATGGGTTAAAGGTATGGAGGTCATAGTGTGTGAGTTAAAGGTATGGGTTTAGTGATACCATTTCTGTGAGGTCAAGAATCATGGAGCTATAGGTGTTGAATATGCAAGATGTGCCAACTCGTGTATGCAGGCAAGGTGTTATGTGCAGTACAACATGTTGTGAAGAAATCGGTCCAAGTCATTGGTAAACATCAGTACCTCTACACTAATTAGTATTGGTGAGTGGTGTCGGGCGAAATCTTGGTATGTCCTCCCTCAGTTGATATATATATTTTTGGTGGTGTTATAAAATAGCGACACCAAAAGCTTTTATATTGGGGTTAGCCTTCACATGACCACAGTCACGTGAGTGTGAGTGGCTGCGGCGCTAGAGAGACAGCAAGAGGTGTTTTTTAACAGGCGTATGAGTGGAGACTAGCATTACAACCGGGTCTTGTCGTCAGGAGGAGTTAGGTTTAATTCAAAGACAATGTATAAACAAGTCCGGCGCAAAAAGAAGGAGTCCAAGGTGAAAGGTATATATGTAGTGGATCTCACTCTTGGTTGAGCGGTATCATCATTTAGCTGAATATTATGGACCTGAATATTATGGACCTGAATATATGGACCTGAATATTATGGACCTGAATATATGGACCTGAATATTATGGACCTGAATATATGGACCTGAATATTATGGACCTGAATATTATAGACCTTCAAGCACAGATCAGTAACACATTTATCACTTCCCAAGAATCAACAATGACTACTACTGTCCTAATGCTCTTGGAATTATTAGCCAACAATGACATAATTGTTCCTAGTTACGACAGCGTTTACTATAACGCTCAACAATAATAACGCAGAGCGCACAAAAAAGAAATAAAGACCAATCAACGATAACAATGAATGTCGAATTTTCACGGTGTCTGATTTTAAATAAAATTGAAAATTATAAATGGTATTAGTGGATCATATTATTATGGGGTATAGTCGAATAAAGCATGACTAGGACTACAGACGTGCATACAAGACCTCCATACAAGACCTCCATACGAGACCTCCATACGAGACCTCCATACGAGACCTCCATACGAGACCTCCATACAAGACCTCCATACGAGACCTCCATACGAGACCTCCATACGAGACCTCCATACAAGACCTCCATACAAGACAAATATAAAATTATAGTAGGATTTAAGTTCCAGTACCAAGACTATACGCTAAACTATGTATAACTAAGGTTCAATTACTAGACACTACAGTGAGTGTATAAGTATGACTATAAGGTTTCTATTAGTATAGATACCATACTAGTACACTAGTGCACTGTCTATGCTATACTGTACTGTCTATACTGTATTGTCTATACTGTATTGTCTATACTGTATTGTCTATACTGTATTGTCTATACTGTATTGTCTATACTGTATTGTCTATACTGTATTGTCTATACTGTATTGTCTATACTGTATTGTCTATACTGTATTGTCTATACTGTATTGTCTATACTGTATTGTCTATACTGTATTGTCTATACTGTATTGTCTATACTGTATTGTCTATACTGTATTGTCTATACTGTATTGTCTATACTGTATTGTCTATACTGTATTGTCTATACTGTATTGTCTATACTGTATTGTCTATACTGTATTGTCTATACTGTATTGTCTATACTGTATTGTCTATACTGTATTGTCTATACTGTATTGTCTATACTGTATTGTCTATACTGTATTGTCTATACTGTATTGTCTATACTGTATTGTCTATACTGTATTGTCTATACTGTATTGTCTATACTGTATTGTCTATACTGTATTGTCTATACTGTATTGTCTATACTGTATTGTCTATACTGTATTGTCTATACTGTATTGTCTATACTGTATTGTCTATACTGTATTGTCTATACTGTATTGTCTATACTGTATTGTCTATACTGTATTGTCTATACTGTATTGTCTATACTGTATTGTCTATACTGTATTGTCTATACTGTATTGTCTATACTGTATTGTCTATACTGTATTGTCTATACTGTATTGTCTATACTGTACTGTCTATACTGTATTGTCTATACTGTACTGTGTATACTATAGTGCACTGTAAACTGGTACTCCAGAGTGCACTGTAGACTAGTAATATCGTGCATGTTAGATTCTTGTGAGACGTTTGTGTACTAAGTTACTTTTGTTGGTTGATGATTCCTCATCAAAACGAGGGAATCGAGCTACTTGAGTAGTTTACGGAAGGGCAGTCCAGCCAGTTGTTGCTAGGTGCTGGCCTTGGTGGCGGCAAACTTATCTGTAATCGTAGTCTCAAATACCGGACGGGTCGTGAAAGATTCATCTGGGATCAATCTAACAAGTAGAGTACATCATGGTGGTATAGTATGGTCAGGGCTCATAACCCATTACTCATAACCCTCTGTTCATAACCCTCTGTTCATAACCCTTTGTTCATAACCCTTTGCGCTAACAACTAGACGTATAATCAGGATATTCTATACTGCTCCTGGTCAAAAGCCTCTTAAGGTATGTTGATCAAAGTCCCTCAATAGTTAGGGGTGCGATTCCCAATGTGGTGGTCATCCTATTGATACTATTTCGTAATATTCGGGATTGAATAGTGCTATACTGTAGTATATTATAGTGTACTAATGTTTATAAACGTACAGTACAACCAGTAGAGTAGTAGAGTAGAGTTGTAGAGAGTGAGTATATTAGTAGGGTATTAGAGTTGTAGAGAGTGAGTATATTAGTAGGGTATTAGAGTTGTAGAGAGTGAGTATATTAGTAGGGTATTAGAGTTGTAGAGAGTGAGTATATTAGTAGGGTATTAGAGTTGTAGAGAGTGAGTATATTAGTAGGGTATTAGAGTTGTAGAGAGTGAGTATATTAGTAGGGTATTAGAGTTGTAGAGAGTGAGTATATTAGTAGGGTATTAGAGTTGTAGAGAGTGAGTATATTAGTAGGGTATTAGAGTTGTAGAGAGTGAGTATATTAGTAGGGTATTAGAGTTGTAGAGAGTGAGTATATTAGTAGGGTATTAGAGTTGTAGAGAGTGAGTATATTAGTAGGGTATTAGAGTTGTAGAGAGTGAGTATATTAGTAGGGTATTAGAGTTGTAGAGAGTGAGTATATTAGTAGGGTATTAGAGTTGTAGAGAGTGAGTATATTAGTAGGGTATTAGAGTTGTAGAGAGTGAGTATATTAGTAGGGTATTAGAGTTGTAGAGAGTGAGTATATTAGTAGGGTATTAGAGTTGTAGAGAGTGAGTATATTAGTAGGGTATTAGAGTTGTAGAGAGTGAGTATATTAGTAGGGTATTAGAGTTGTAGAGAGTGAGTATATTAGTAGGGTATTAGAGTTGTAGAGAGTGAGTATATTAGTAGGGTATTAGAGTTGTAGAGAGTGAGTATATTAGTAGGGTATTAGAGTTGTAGAGAGTGAGTATATTAGTAGGGTATTAGAGTTGTAGAGAGTGAGTATATTAGTAGAGTATTAGAGTTGTAGAGAGTGAGTATATTAGTAGGGTATTAGAGTTGTAGAGAGTGAGTATATTAGTAGAGTATCAGAGTAGTGGAGTAGAGTAGAGTAGAGTACTAGAGTACCTGAGTACTGGAATGCTGGATTCTTGGTTACATCAGTACTTAGTGTTCTGTTAGATTCGTATTGATACGGTTGTGTACTCTGTTTACTATGTTTTTTTGTTGACGGCTGCCCAGGGAGGAATCTGCTTACTCAGAGTGAGAATACTTACTTAGTTGGTAAGCGAGTTGACGCATTCAGCTGGTTGTTGTTGTGTGCTTAGCTTTTCAAATTCCCATGGAGTAAAATTGAACTCAATTCCATACTGTATTGTTAACTTATTCTGACATACTAGTATGATGTGTAATTATGAGCACTGGTCCTGTTCTGATATGGTATGCGATATCTTGGCCGGAGTGGGCCGGAATTGGCCGGAGTTGGCCGGAATTGGCCGGAATTGAGGGCTGCGGCCGGAATTGTCCAACTACAGGACCTCCTAAACGCCACCACGCAAAGATTCTCCACTCAAAAATATGCATTGTAAAGTCCGGAATTCCAGGATTCTATCAAACGTATTTTCACAAAATATAAGCGAAAAAAAAGGTTGTTTGCGTTGGGCCTTTTTCTGCTGAGGCAGCCTGGTGTACGGGTGTTTCTCCATTTTCGCAACCCCGGTTTTACCCCCAGTTCCGGCCATCTTAATCAACCGTATTTAAATGTCATCTTACCTTAATCAATTCCACATCGACATCCGCACCCAAAATGTTAATTAAGCCAGTTAATGGCTGCATCTATATTGACCTAGCCTAAAATTCAGCCTATGAGTATTAGTATAAAAAAAAATTGTAGGGGGTACAGTAGTAGATTATTTTTCCGTTGGAGTAGAGTGCGTAATCAGACACTCTGTTTACTAAATTTTTTTTGGTTGATGTTCATGGCTGTTCAGAGGTAGGAATCGAGCTACTTAAGTAGTCGGCGAGGGAGTTGACTTATTCTGCAGGTTGTTGATAGATGCTTGCGGGAAAACTCTTTATACACATGCTGGTACTTTGGGTTTATCAGATTCTGGCCTGGTGCTTTGTACCATGGTGACTGAGGAGATGGTGGGGTTTCGGAATGGCAATTGTTAGATCAGACGGCGTAGTTTTCATAATACCTCGATGGGTAGTGCCCTGCCCATAGCGGATCTAAGTACCTGAGTCAGATTTTTTTTGTTTCATTTGATTCATTTGAGGCGAGATATACTCCCCCTGAAGCGTCGAGCTGTTTAAGATGTTCTTTGGTTTGTACTGCACAATGCTCCCCCTCAATCGATGTCCCATTCTGGTAGACAGCTCTAATCCTCGGTCTCCTCGTTATTTGGAGAGGCCGCCAAACTTCTTCCACTCGCTGAGCTGCCAACCGCTTTAATCTTGTACGCATGCCGTCTTCCGGAGTATGAGCATCTCGCTCACGGGCATAGTCCGGTTTTCGAGTGGGGTTTGACACAGACACTCCGTTGTCTGTTCCAGCGTAAGAGTGGCCCATACTGCTCTTTTCTTCATCGCGAGTAGAATCCTTCTGCTTCTCCGATTCATAGTCTACCACACGTTCATCGGAAAATACTTTGGGATAAGAACTCACTGTCTCATTACCAACCTCCTGATCTTCCAAATTCATACTATAGTGTACTGTCTACACTATAGTGTACTGTCTATACTATAGTGTACTGTCCATACTATAGTGTACTGTCCATACTCAAGTGTACTGTCTACACTATAGTACACTGTCTACACTATAGTACACTGTCTACACTATAGTACACTGTCTACACTATAGTACACTGTCTACACTATAGTGTACTGTCTATAATAAAGTGTACTGTCTACACTATAGTGTACTGTCCATATTTAAGTGTACTGTCTATACTATAGTACACTGTCTACACTATAGTGTACTGCCTATACTACTGTTATGTTCTTTATCACGTGTGTTAAGCTAATCTTTTATTCGTTGATGGTTCCCCAAAGAGGAACCGAAACAGCTTAAATAATTTTGAGAGAAACGTGGCATCGAAAAACTCGCCCCTATAACATTGGTAAGGATTGTTCCAGAATATTCGAAGTTCGAGGTGTTGCTCTTGGTTGACCCAATTGACGAATACGCCATGACCCAATTGAAGGAGTTCGAGGACAAGCAGTTGGTTGACATCAAGGACTTCGAGTTGGAGGAGACTGAGGAGGAGAAAGCCCAAAGAGAGAAGGAGGTGTCTGAGTTCGAGCCTCTCACCAAGGCCTTGAGGGAGATCTTGGGCGACCAGGTCGAGAAGGTTGTTGTCTCCCATAAATTGACCGAAGCCCCAGCCGCCATCAGAACCAGTCAATTCGGCTGGTGCGCCAACATGGAGACAATCATGAAGGCCCAGGCCTTGAGAGACACCACCATGTCTTTGTACATGTCGTCTAAGAAGACCTTCGAGATGTCGCCCAAGTCTCCTATCATCAAAGAGTTGAAGACGAAGGTGGATGCCGATGGAGCAGAGGACAAGACGGTCAAGGACTTGACCACTTTGTTGTACGAGACCGCATTGCTCACGTCCGGATTCGCCTTGGAGGAGGCATCTTCGTTCGCCGGCAGATTTAATAGATTGATCTCGTTGGGCTTGAACAGCGAGGAAGATGAGGCTGAGCCCGAGGCTGAGGCCGAGGCCGCAGAGGAGCCTTCAGTCGAGTCTGCCATGGAAGAGGTTAATTAATTGAGCTATGTATAAAGGGTTAACTAATCGAACCATCTAGTAGCTGGTTCCTGCCGAAGTTTCCCTCAGGATAGCAGAAGCTCAAAACAGTTTTATGAGGTAAAACGAATGATTAGATGTCTCGGGGCAAAATTAGCCTTAGCATATTCTCAAACTTTAAATATGTAAGAAGAAGATGTTACCTTTTTGAACATTTTCACGAATGTAGAGCTTTTAGTGGGCCATTTTTGGTAAGCAGAACTGGCGATGCGGGATGAACCGAACGTAAAGTCAAAGTGCCAGAATTCACGCTAATCAGACACCACAAGAGGTGTCAGTTCATGTAGACTGCCGGACGGTGGCCATGGAAGTCGGAATCCGCTAAGGAGTGTGTAATAAGTCACCGGCCGAATGAACTAGCCCCGAAAATGGATGGCGCTAAGCGTGATACTTATACTTTACCACTTTTTGCTTTAAAAAGTGAGTAGGCAGGCGTGGAGGTGGTGTAGAAGCGTGGCTGTGAAATCGAGTGGAACCGCCTCTAGTGCAGATCTTGGTGGTAGTAGCAAATATTCAAATGGGAATTTTGAAGACTGAAGTGGGGAAAGGTTCCATGTCAACAGTAAATGAACATGGCTAAGTCCATCCTAACCTCCAAGCATAGCTGTTAATCAAACAATTTTTTGTTTTAGGGAGGGAAAGGGAAACTGGTTAACATTTCAGTACTTGCATATGGAAACGGTAACGTAAAGAATGTGAAGACATTGGAATAAGTTCTGGAAAGAGTTTTCTTTTTTTTATAACATTCAATGACCTTGGATATGGATTAACCAGAGAGAAGGTTTGGGAATGGAATAGTCACGACTCGTTTGTGGCCCAGTGCACTTGTTACAATCCTTGAATATTCGCATATCTATCCATGCCAAGTCGTACTCATATCCGCAGCAGGTCTCCAAGGTTAAAGAAATAGCAAATAGTATCTTATCAAGTAGCAAAAAGTGAAGTAGTATGTATCCAAGCAGGTAGCAGTAAGCCTAAGCAAGCAGAAGCCTAAGCAAGCAGAAGCCTAAGCAAGCAGAAGCCTAAGCAAGCAGAAGCCTAAGCAAGTAGAAGCCTAAGCAAGTAGAAGCCTTGTATTCTATGTATTTTTCGATTGTGAATAAAGCATTGAACAGAGTACTCAGTCCTTCTTTCGAGGAATCACCACAACTACAATTTTCGGTAATTTACGTGCTAACACGGTACTGGTCATGATCCCGGCGAAACTGGCTTTCATGGCCATGTGTTTCGTGCTATTGGCTATAGTACTTCATACAACGATGGCCGGTGGCCGTGATACGGTGTTTGCAATGCCCATTGTGATAATTGGACTGAGAGACTTCATAATACCTCCATAGACACGGCCTGCCTATGGTCCAACAATTATAGTTTACTGTCTATACTTAGTGCACTGTCTATACTTAGTGCACTGTCTATACTTAGTGCACTGTTTATATTTAGTACACTGTCTATACTTAGTGCACTGTTTATATTTAGCTAACTGGTACCGGTGGTTCATTTTACTGATTATTGGTTGTATATAGCTTTATGTATCTGTTCATTACTGCTTAGACAGAGTGCAAAAGGTAAAGATTTCATTCTAATAAAGTCAGTGGCCTTCAGAGATTATTGGAGCCTCAGAAAAGATCCACACTAGACACTGAGGTCGTGCAAAGTCCAAGCATCCATTAGGGGGAAGGAAATAGCAACTCTAATGGTCGTATGGCCACCATGGTGAAAAGTGGGCATATGTCCTTATTGATGTACTGCATGCAGCAACCTCTGTGTAGCCAGTGCGCTAAGTGTTACTGGAGTATATGCATTAACTGCGAACAATCAATTAGTGTTGACTAGATAATTTTAACTTCTATAATATAGTCATACTAACTGACTTAATTTTAACTTCTATAATATAGTCATACTAACTGACTTAAGTTTAACTTCTCCAAGAAATAGTAAAGAGGTTAGTTTTGATGGCAAGACCGACAGATCGTGGTACGTGACCACGGAGGAGATCGGTGAAATCATCTGATGTATCTAATAAAAATGACCTTGATTAATCAAGACTAAATGCTTAATTGAATTTTCCATTTAATAGGAAATCACGTATAATAAGTCTATATGGTGAAAGGAATAAACGATTATAAGTTGGGATAACTCCGTCTAGAGTGTTTGAGACAAAGTAAAGTGGAACAAATAGTGCATTCATACAATGAATGAGCAATTTTCATCGCTAATAGAACAATGATATTTTTTTTTCCAGCGAAAAATTCAAGTTATTATGTTAAACCACCCAAGACAATTCTCCTCTGGTTACTCTCCAGTTTTGGACGGTCACACCGCCCTCATTGCTTGTAAATTCGACACATTGCCCTGTAATTTTGACACCTTGGTTGAATGTTTCGACAGAAGATCTGGTAAGTTTTCGGAATCAACTCTAAGTTCAATGAGCTGAGGGAGAGATTAGAAACAATGGCAGACCACGATACAGGTACATAGTCGAGACAATCTCCAAGGCTGCCAAATAGACACAGAAAAATAGGCAGGGAGACAAATTGAGACCTGAAGAGAGACATTTTCGAGCAGACTAGACTTCAAATGGTCTGACAACTGAAGAAATAGTCAAATAGACAGAGAGAGTCAGTCAGACAAACAGACAGACAACAAGGAAAAAACAAAAAGACAATAAAGAAATAAAAAATACTTCCCAATTAAGCTAATTCTCGAGCCATTCCAAATTCCTGTTCGCCCCCCTCCCCCCCTACATTTATGCACAACGATGAGGGTCCACCGTTTTTTCCCTTCAAATCAGTTCATGGCGCGCGACCCTTTTTTCGCACCCATTGTTCCCATCCTCAGAACATGCTCACTATTCTTCTCAAACACGCCCATTTTCGCTAAATATTTTTTTAAAAAAAAATTTCCGGAATATTTGAACATGGCTGCAAACTATAAAAGCCAGAGAAGAGAACGGTTTTAATCAAAAAATTAGAAAAATTAGAAAAATTGTCAATCGTGAACAAAATGAATTTCCTTTTTTTTGCACTTTTCGCAGTGGTTTTCGCAGGCCAGTCCTTAAACGTCTACCTCTTCCAAGGCGGCCCCCATTCCATAAAAAGATACCTAGCATCCAAAGGAGATAACGTGGTGCCCAAAAAATATAATGGAAACGTGAAGTTGGTCTTGAACTCCGATACCACGTTGGTTGATACCGTGTCACGGAAGTATTTCCACATTGGATCTGATGGTTTCGTCACGTTATCGAAGCAGCCGCAGAAGGGATACTCTGTGGAATCAAATCTCTTGGTTTACAGCAAAGATGTTTTATTTGGCGAATTGGATGGCCGCTTGGCTTTTGATTGGAAACTGAGCTTCCTGGAATCTCAGAGCTTCGCTGTGAGAATACACTCAACTCAGCCGGTGCCTGATGTGAAACCATGAGAAAGGGGAAGAGTTATTTTTATTCTCATGAGAAACGAGAGGAATTGATATGCAAATTCATGAGAAAGGAGAAGATGTCATGTATAAATTGAGGACAAAAGGAGAAGAAGTGATATGTGATTTCATGAGAACAGAGAAAAGTGATATGTGATTTCATGAGAACAGAGAAAAGTGATATGTGTTTCCATGAGAAAAAAAAGATGTGATATGTGTTTCCATCAGAAAAAAAAGAAATGATATGTGATATTTGATATGGGAAACTGTGCAATCACGGAGTTTTTCAACTGATGGTGGCTCTCCAGACTGGTACACATATAGCAGCTACAGCTAATCCGATGAAGTTTTCTCAGGCAATGGTTTATTGTTCTGTAGTAATTTAATAAATGACAGAAAAAAAAACAATTTAAGGAATAGGAGTGGGGTGTTGTGGCCATTTACTCCAGCACCAGGAACCACTGTGCGGTACGCACAAAGAATAAGCTCCCGCTATTTTATATTGTATATTTGCCTCTATATATCTGTCCGCCTCTATATTTATATATATATATATCTGATAGTACTTAAGATAGCTTGCGTTGTTGAGGTTAGGGTCGGTGACGGCTGTGGGCTCATAACCTATAGCCACGACGGACGCCAAAGACAAAGAGATTGAATTAGACAAACCCATTTTGGATATCCACTAATAATACAAGGATATCCATTGATAACGCAAGGTGTCAACGAGTACCTAGCACGTACGGGGGAGAGACACTTCGTGGATATATTGTATGCAGATAATAGGGCTGTGCAGGTCATAGACGTGTGGAGAGATCAGTCCAAGTTCTTGTAAACATCAGTACCTCTACACTGATTAATCTTGGTGGGTCTGGTGTTGGGCGAAATCTTGGTATGTCCTCCCTCAGTTGATATATATATATTTGGTGGTGTTATAAAATAGCGACACCAAAACCTTTTATATTGGCGTGAGCCTTCACATGACCAAAGTCACGTGAGTGTGAGTGGCTGCGGTGCTAGAGAAACAGCAAGAGCTGTTTTCTCAAGACGAGTGGACAAATATCAAGCATGTCCGCACCCCGTCTTAAGACTTTGGTCTTGTAAGGTACAACTTACATATCCCTGTATATTAATATATACTAAAACATAGGTTGAAAGTAGTAACGGTGAACCAAAAAGGGATGTAGCAGCATCGGTTCCCGATTAACTGAGCACATGAGCTCAATCCCTATATGGGTTGTATTCCACCCATCTTGGATCTAACATATACTTATAATCTATTCTTACATAATAATTATTAGGATCAATACTGTGGGCTAACTTATAATGTTATTGAATATCTGAAAACACTTAATAATTCAATTGAAATATATATGTCAGATTAATCCGGGGTCAATCATCTAATGCCATATTATTTATCGTAATATGGTTAATAAATGTATTCCGGGTATAATTACATGGCGGGCATACTATTTGTGCTTTTTAATATAAATATAATAAATAATAATATGATAACTGTTATTCTCCGGTTACGTCAGGTACTCTGGTTATTATGTTCATTCGCCGATGATTCCGCCCTCGGAGAAATCTGAGGTGTTTACAGCGTTTTTCAAAACTATTCAAACCAGTGCGCCAAAACGGTTCAAACCAACGCGCCAAAATGTTTCAAACCAGCGCGACAAAAAGTTTCGTACCCCTTCGCACAGTCTTTCAAACCAAATGGACAAAGTCGTTGTATACAGGAGAACAAGGAAACCAGTTCAGTTCCGTCCGTTTTTCACCCTTGATTGGTACTGCAAGACTCCCAAATGTAGTATATAAGAAGAATCCTCCAGACTTGAGATTTCAGAATATTGAATTCTAATAAAAGTTGGTGTGAAACATTACGCCATTTGGTTTGAACCATTCTGTCTTCTTGGTTTGAACCATTTTGTCATGGTGGTTTGAAACATTTTGTCGCGCTGGTTTGAATGGTTTTGAAAAAACACTGTATTTCAATGCTGAAATCCAGCTCTGTCTCTTCTACTTAATGATATAGTGAGTGGTGCGTATGTAGATGGAATTGTTGAGAGTTGTAGTATACACTCCCATCCCATAAGCTGGAACAGTTATCAAGTTGGTTCCCAAAAATTCTCTTGTGCACCCCTAATTGAGGAGCTTCAGTATTCATCTCTCTTACTTGTATTCTTATCTGTATCTAAATATACTTGCAGATCCTTGCATCTTAACACAACTGTTTCGATCATCTCTTATAAGAATACTCACATGCATTCTTATATGGTCCATCTCTCTCCATCAGCAAGCTCTAGTTAGACGAACTCTAGACGAGTGCTATACGAGAGCCTAAAGAGGCTTACCTCCAGCCTGGCCTCTCTTTAACAATACCCATTATTGTTTCATCTGTATGCAGTTACGTGAACACGCAGTACCTGTAGTTGTGCTGATTCTTCAACCTCATCAGACACATGCCGCATGGTCCAGCAGATGAAAGCCTTTCACCAGCCAGTAACCTGCACATAATACATCAATGTCCTGTATACAACACTTTACGAAGTACCTTGACTTCCGTACGTGCTGGGTGCTTGTCGACCGATGCAAAATATTGTCTTTTTGGTTGTTTAAAACAGAAGATTATACCAATTGGACTATTGGAGAAAGTCCCATTGGACTAAGAACTTAAAATGGCTAAAACCTGGCCTCAAACGTCCAACCTCATAATAAATAAGACAGTAGATGTTATACTTCGGTTTACGTCAGGTACTCTGGTTACTATGTTCATTCGCCGATGATTCCTCCTAGGGAGAAATCTGAGGTACTTAAATACTTTTAGAGGAGAGGGCGTGCGACTTAGTACGAGAACAATAGCGATGAACGCCGTCCCAACACCGTACAATATTGGGCCGCAACGTCTTGAAGTGGCCATTGTTAGGATGAGCCAGTGTACGCTTAAAATACTGAAATAGGTAGAGCACGACCTATGGTGGATCTAACAGTGGGGCTGTAAATAAGACAGTGGAGCTGTAAATAAGACAGTACAGCTGTAAATAAGACAGTGGAGCTGTAAAAAAAGACAGAAATACAGTACTCCAATTACAGTTAATTAAAATTAAAGCAAAGCTACTATCGGATCTCCTAACCATTTCCTTTAGGTGACGAAGACCAGAAACACTTATCTTGAATATAACTGTCCAGCCGTATATTGTGGGTGTACGGGTTTATTATGCTCTCTTATATTATATGTTGTATCTAATCATTTGACATGCCATCGAGGTACTGATCTAGTGATATCTGTCTCTAGATTCTCTTTAGTAGCTATAAGTAGTATCTAGCAGTTCAGTTAATACGTTCCACAAGCGACTCAATGATCTATTAGTGCAGTATATAGCCCTAGCTACACTACAACACTATACTACACTACAACACTATACTACACTACAACACTATACTACACTACAACACTATACTACACTACAACACT